>OMLM01010639.1:0-50574 GCA_900302695.1 Helostoma temminkii
AAAAAAAAAAGGTATCAGAATTTATACAGCCAGGGGTATTTTCTGCTGGCTCCCTTGCCTATCAAAAAAGTTAAACTTAAAACACTCATATCGTATGCTACTTGATGCTTTAGTAAGACCATATTGCCATGGAAACTGAATATTTTTTGGTCACATACTGGCTTTTTTTTATTTTTTGCCTTTTCAGTAGAGGCAGTTTGAATGAATACACTCATAATGGCAAGCTCATTTTAGTCACTCACAGCTTACATGATGCCTGAAAGCAAGGGTTCTGGTGCAGGTGCAATAAGTTTACCTTTAACGTGATTAAAGATGGGCCGGGGATGGCAGAAGCAACTAAATGAGATGGAATGAAATTGATGGAGGAGGAAAGAGTTAATTAGCTTAATAAGATTGGGGAGACAGGGAGTGGTTGGAGCAAAGGAGGTGAGGAGAAGGAACACTGTTGGTGTTTTTGAGTGGGTAGCTGGGCCGTCGTGTGTCTGTGGGACATGGCAGAGGTACAATAGGTCTTCTAATCTGGCAAATTGAAAGGTGCTCATGGGGAGAGTTGTGGGTACAGGGGTGGCACTAGGGCTCCCATCCTGGAATGAGAAAAACAAATTAAATTTTTGTAGCCTCAGAATAGCCCCCCTCCTGCTTACACCCCTGTTTCTTTGATTGAATTTCTCCCTTGTGCAAAAGTCTGGCTGTAATTTTATAAGGGAGAGAAGGCTGCAGAGGTAAAATTAAAAATGATACAATAAAAATGAAATTATGTCAAACATTTTGTGAGGTGTGTTACATGCATCTTGGTTTTAGTTATGTTATTCAAACAACGCTTTGGTCTACGTTCATTCCTGCGGATCAATTAAGAAATTGAGGTAGAACATGGAAAAGCAAGTGTGATGACTTCTTGTTGCTACAGAATCCACATTCACTTCTCTGGCACTCATTCTTGCAACTCAGCTATACTGCTGGAAGATTTGCTGTGTTTCTTCTTCATGAAATTTGAAAGAACTTTTCATATGGAAAGCTTGACATCTTTGACAACTTGTAATTAGCAAAGGACACAAGCATACTTATGTTAACATTAATTTGTGAGAAGAGCTTGTCGGTGTCACTTCTCCTGACATGGAACTCAGTAGACCGCAGACAGGGAGAAAAAATGCAGACTCTACAGGGAAAGGACCTGATTTTCAAATCCAGGATGTTGATTTTGTAAGGTTCAAGTGCTAACCAGCCTTCCTTCCCTGAGGCTGTATACATATAAAAATACAAAATGCAGTTTGTTAATTAATCTCTGATTAGAATTACTTAATGACTATGACGACATACAACAGAGGAGATTATAAAAGGAGGTTTTGAGTGATGTAAAATATTGACATTTCAAACACGATCAGTGGCATATCCATTTACAGTTTTGTTGTCCCTGTGTAAACTGATGCAGTCAAAGCAAGAAGTGAGATACAACTCTACAGCTTTGAGTATCCTTACTCTGCCTTTGAGCATTAATCAATATATATTAGCTGCCTAACTCAAAAGACAACATGTCATTTCTTGTTTAAAGGCCAGGTTTTTATGAAGCATCTGTTTGATAAAATCACTACTTTCCTGGAGGACGCCTCTACTTTGCCAAATGTGACAGCTCAAAAAAAAAAAAAAACACGCAAGCAGATTAATCTTTGCCTGTGGCCAGAGTCAAATTAGTTAAAATTATCTGCTTGTTGTCAGACTTAGACATATTTTGCCAAAAAATTGAAGGGTGTGAATGACAAATTGTTTCCACAGGCTTAACTGTGCAGTCCTTGACGGATGAGGGTCCATTCAAAAAGACAGGTAATGACTGGGAAAGTGGAGGGAGAGATGTTGCAAATCAGTGTTTTTGGTTCATTTTATGACAGCTTATCTGTTTGCCCTGAAGAAAGCTTTCATTGGTGAGATTTTTTAAACCAGTTTAACTATCAGAAATGCACACTATATTCATGGTTGACACATGGCAACAATGTTGAACATACAATATCTGATTAAAACTCTAGGGAAATGTCCCAAGAGTGGGGAACAGGCCTCAGAGGACATAATTAAGTTAACAGAGTTAGAATCTTTTTGCACATTGCAGATTGTTACATCTAATATATAGTAGTGGTTACAATGGCAAACAGTGCTGTATATTGTACATATTGGATAAGTGAACTATAAGAGTTTGAAGTTACATTAGTTCTTGTGGTTTTAATAGTTAAGACTGGATGTAGCAGAATCGGATGGCTCCACCCACCTCTCCTGCATAAACAAAAGTAAAAATAGACCACAAACTCATCCCCCAAACATTTAAGGTCTTTGTCACTGTTGAATGGAGGTTTCATTGTTTGAAAGATGTTTTAGGTCAGAGGAAGGTCTGATGAGAATGTGGTTTATGTCTACATGGATTACACTGTCATCTATCTTTGTCTATGTGGAGCTGCCAGTGGCTACCGCACAAAAAGAGTGGACCCCATACCAAAACCTCATGGAAGACATCAGCAGTTCCTCCATGATCCATTCCTTCTTCTGAACTTGTTAATGTTAGCTTTACTCCACCTTTCTGTGTCTTATTCTCTTTAGTCATCTCTTTTCAGTGACTCTTCAATATGTTGCCCTAGAAAAATGCAAATAAATAATGCATTGAATAATTAAATTACAATTTCCATTGTAAATGCACTGATGTATATGTGAAAAGTAACTTGCTGGCAAAAAATTCAAAAAGAGGGCTATTTCATTATGTAAAAAAGAGCTCTCAGGAGTCAGTAAAAAGTTGGCAACGGCATGCTATTGGAAGGACGGATCTGGCTCATTACACTGTGTATATTAGAGAGCTGAAACTCACAACATGTTGATGGAGTCATTTTGGGAAAAGCAGTATGACACACAAGATGGGTTCCCTTCCACGTTTCCTTTAAACATTCATTGAAGCTACACATTTCAACTGACATGTTATCACTGGGTTCAATCTCTCTTTAATATGTTTTTATTGTAACCATCTTTAGGCTCAGGTCCTTATTTCACTCTCATCAACAGCAGCTTCTAATGTGGGTTGGTCTGCAGCCTACTAAAGCATATGATCCAGTATTTCCACTTGCATTGAAATAATTTAACTGCTATACCATCATGAAAGATAAACAGTATTCCCTCCCATTATGTGGTGTCAGTAAAATGCACACCCATGCCATTTAATAGACCACAGACAATACGACTTAGTTTCAATCATGTGGAGAGATGCCAGCAAGGTAGAGGAGGTGAAGGAACCTGAATTGAAAATTCCCCAATTGAAATTCCTACTTTGGATTTAAATGTCTGAGTGGAGGCTCAGTGTGGATTTGTCATTGAAATGCAAACCATTTTGCTTGCAGTGCTGTATACTAAGAAGTGGAAATTAACATAAATGTAGATCTTCGACACATAAAACTGTCCCTTTTTCAGCCAACATGTCAGGATTGGAATTGCATTTATTCAGCATGCACTCATTCATTATTCATGTTCATGTGTGTGCACCTCACAATTGCTTTGCTCAGAGTCAGGGCTTGTTTCAGCACAGAGTCTTTTGATGGCTTACAGATTAACTTCTTGAAATTGGCTGTTTTACATGTAATCAGCATCTAATGGACACCTGCACTCAGTCTCCCATGCAGAGAAGCCATCCAAAAGCAGTTTGGCTACTGTCCCTTTGAAATTGAGTTACACAGGATGTACTGATGGTCAAGTAGCTCATACTTCCTGCTTCATCTGTCACCTCTAGTTTTAGGACCCAGTCTCTATTACACCAGTCTGGTTCACAGCACAGCACTGTCTGGTATTGTAAAAGCACTAACCCCTGACCATTTGTGCCTTTTTGCTTCCACTAGAAGCACTTTGTGTATGGTTAAAGTATTTGCAAGTGACAAGAGGTGAGACATTTCCTCATATGGAGACAGACATGTTTCATTTAACTACAATGTAAAAAGTGACCTGGTTCACATGTAATTAAAGAAAAAAATTGGCCCAAGCTCAAGAGGGGTAGATGATTATTCCCCTGTGTTCTTTTATTCATTCTTTTTTTCTGGATGGATACATTCTTTTAATATGATGAATGGGAATGCAACAGCCCAGTAATTTCTCCAGCTATGGCCATTTTATTATTTCTGAGGGCTTAAAGAAATGCTGCAGATTTATTATTTTTTTTTAATCACACTGGGCCTTAAGGCTGTCCAGACTAAGAACAAACAGTCTCCAAAATTGAGTTCATACATTTAATCCTTGACAAAATTCAGACCAATATTCAAATGGAGAAGAAAAAAAACACCATGGTTATTACTTCCCATTTATGTTCACTTTGCATTTCAAAGGCACAGCTTCCTCAGCTTGTCACACCCTAGTTAACAGTTTAATCCTGACACAGATGAAGCACATCAGGCCCTCCTTTGCGAGTTGACTCCTAAATGTCCAATGGCTGGATAGTGGGGAAGTGATGAAATCAGCAGGAAGCGACAGGAAGGAGGGCAGGAATGGGTAGATGATCTGAGGGCTACCTTACCTGACAGAAGTCACACGGAGTGATTGCCATCAATGAGGCAAAGAGATTAGCAAATGGGTGTTTAGGTGGGTGGGTAGGGAAATGAAGTGAAGCACGAGACACTGCTGGAAACCAGGGCAGCAAGATAAGAGTATGTGTGAGCATGTGTTTAACATCTTCAGTGAAAGGTGGCAGTTACAGTACAGCCAGTATATCAGATCCCACTCTGCTTAACCTCAGTACTATCAATGCATCAACTCCAAAAATGTAAACTTTCCATTTATTAGATGATAAATAGATAAATCCATAATAAAATGATAGGTACTAATAAGTAACAACTAATAATGTAATAAAGTAATAATGTTCTAGTAATAAGTAATATTTGTAAGACAGACGCTCTAACACCATCTGTAAGGTCACATATATATGATATGGCTAATCTTAATCAGGAATGTGTTGGTTTGGAGATTTTATTGACAGTGACCTGCAACAACACACAAAACTCCTTAATTACATCATTATTATCATTTATACTAATTTACTCAATGCTTAATACTGCCATTTCTCGTGAAATAACTAAAAAATTCCTAATTTTAGATTTTAGAGTGGCCTCTAAAATGCATTTTTTTAGTAAAGAATAGAATTGCAACACAGCTGCAGGATACAGCAGCTGGTAGTTCTCTGTGGTTGTTTTCACACCTTACTGCATTTGCTCTGGACAGAATCATTTGATGAGTTTGTAAACCTGTGGCATATTCTGCTTGGATTGGTTTCTTTTCACACAGAGAAAAATCCAAGCACAACAAAATGCATCATGTTAACCACCTCTCTGCTTTTTTGTTGCCATGGCAGAAAAAAGTAAATACAGGGATGCTACTACTGCTGATGCTACAGGTTCTCTGACATGGAGACAATTTCATATTTTACATGTAGATTAATCTACATGGGTTGGTCGTCCCCCCAGGTGATTGTTTATCATGTTACATCACCTGCAAAGTTACGCGACCATATGTTTATGTGTCACTGCTGCTTTTCATCACAATGCTATGTTTTCTACGAGACGAAATTTTAAGACTACAAACTTAAGAAAATAAAAACTACACATAATCCAATGCTCTTCAAATCATGTCATTCATAGCTTGTGGTCATGTTTTGGTTGGGTATGCTTTCCTACCAGGAGGTCTGTACCAAAATTAACTGGATGATTCGGATAAAGGACAGCTCTTTTGGGGGGTCTTGATGTCATTGTTCTGGTTCACACCCAAGTGCGATTTCTGTTTTCACACCAGACAAAACAAACCATAACAAGAGGGAAAACGAATTAGAGTTCGATTTAAACAAATTAAAGCCTGTAGGTGTGACAGTACTCTGTGTTCATGTTCTTCTGTTTAATACTTGGTTTGAATTGCCTGTTTCTTTAGCATTCCAATTGTCTTTGCTCCTTGAACTCACTACTAAGCCTTTGCACACCTAGGATGCAACTCTTGTATAAAATTTAGAACCTCCAAAAAACATGCATAGTATTTCCATCAAGGTATTCATAGCTTTAAATCTAATTGCTTTGTTTTGAAAACATCAGCTGGGAAGGAAAATATATTCAGTAAGCAGGTAAAATCAAAGATGATATAACTCTGTTAAAAAAATCACCAAGAAGAATATGGAGTTCTTACAGTACCATGGATGTACACTCAGTTTATAATGTTTGAATCGTATGGAGATTCATCAGACCTCCAAATTCATTAGCTCATCTCACATGCTTTTGAAATGAAAATATGCCTTTGTGTGTGCAACTGTCAGAGATGAGGGAATGAAAAGCACCGATATACCAAAACAGAAGAGAAGAAAAGAGAAGAAGAAAAGGGAAAGACATTCATGTTTGCATACTGACACACTTGTGAGAAGCCTTGTGCGATTTGTGTTTGTGTGTGTCAGTGATTGTCTTTGAAGTCAAAAGAAAAGAGTCTTTTATTTCTGTGCCTATGCTTTATTCAGCAGGACACACACATCCACATAAACATATCCATAATGAACTGTGTCAGCGTACTTCTAGGCAGAGAAGGGAAGAAGTTTTATTTGTTAATTTCTAAATAAAAATAAGAAATTAACAAATTTCTAAATAAAAATACTCAGTATGCACTGTGTTTATGAAGCATCAGCAGCTACAGCATTAAAACCATGCTCTTGTGACTGAATTCATCATAATGGTGCCCCTGAACCCTGGCTTCTCTGGGAAGTGGACTTGATCTTTTAACCTCTCCCCTTTGACCTCTCTTGGTCACATGGTTAGCTAAGCTCTAACCTCTCATGACCTTGTTGGTTAAAGGGAAGGCAGCTGTGTTGGGAGGTCAGGGAGCTCTTCTGCCAATAATGCTCCGCACACCTTTAACACTCAGAGCTGCTGGGACAAGCTAAGCATAAGCAGCTAAGCTTAGTCACTCCTGATATAAACAGTCCCACCAGAAATGACTTAAGGTCAGAGTTTCTCAATGTCAAAATATATGTAAAAACATACTCAGGAAAAAATCCTTTTGTTGTTATTGCTGTTGTTTTTATTTTTACCTTTGTCTTAGGAAAATCTGATGACCAATTATATTAAAAACATAATTATTACTTTTCTCTTTGCCTCATTTTACCTGTGCATTATTTAGATTTTAATAAGAACCGTATGGCCACATAGCAGTCCTATCACAAAAGAACCATATCAGTTCGGTATTAAATGTACAACAGGGAATAAAATGAACTCATGTTTACACATTTGCTTCCTCAATAACAATGGTTATGCAGTGAGCAATGGGCTTTCATCCAAATTATTATGAATGATACAATCACATAATATCTCATTTCCTTTCTAGTACATGTGTGGTCTTGGTGCTGACTACATTTCCTTTATTTATTTATTTATTTTTCTTCTTCTTTTTTTGATTTTAATGTACCATGCCTTGACTGGGACATGACTAAGAACTGTCTTTAGAGTTTTTATTTGTTTTATAGGACATTATCTGTATTTGTGTTTATTCGTTTGTACTGCAAATGAATAAATATACAGCTGAAGATTTGTTTCTTGACAGGAGGGATTTGAAAATTCCTCAATACAAACATGTTTGCTTTGAAAACTAGTTAGAATTTTCTGTTTCAAACGCATCAGTTAATCAAGAAATGAGGATGAGTGATATATTTAAATATAAGAGACTCAGCTTTATTGCCCACCCTGCTGTGAGAATGTCGGAAGACTTTCACTGAAGCTCTGTCTCGAACTTCTAACCATATTTGGACACATCAGCATACCGTTGTTTGCTGTTCCTCTATTTGTTTTGTTAGCAGTTTTGTTGTGCAAGCAGTCTAACATGCTGAAGTGTCCAGTGTTGAAAAAGGGAATACAGCAGTTGCCTGACCTAATGTGGCTCTGGCTGCAGTGACAGACCACACAGTTCACAGTGTGAACAAACACTCCACGTGAACACGTATACACATTATGCATACTCGATGGATGCAGATTTTTTTGCGAATTGGTTTCATCTGTGCACATATACAAACACTCTCAGGCACACAGAAACGTGTTACTGCACTCAAGGTCTGCCAATTTTTGAACTCTGCACTGAGGATTGAACCCAAACAAATCCGGAGCATGAAGTGTTTCAAGAAGTGAACCTGACATTTATTGAATCAAATTGAAATGAAAATAATGAAATACAAGCCAAACCTCTGTAACCTCTTCTTGGCCTTCTTACAAAGATTTCAGCTGTTAGAGGGGTGTTCCGTTTTCCACATACATCTCTCCACTGGCTCATACACACTTAAACTTAAAGCTCTACCACAATGTGCTGCTTTGTACAAATTGTTACATATTGGTACAATTACAACATACAACAGAAATTGATTTCTCAGAGCACAGAAAATCTTTGTATATAATCCATGTGGTATCTGATAAACGCATCTGTAAAAGCATCTTGCGTCAGTATTTTCTCTCAGGTTCATTTTATGCACAGATTAGGCCCAAACCAGAACTTCTTGCAACTTTATATGGAGGTTTTTCTCTTAAGATCTAATTGGCTTGATGTTGCCTATGCCCAATCATAAGGACTTTCTGTTCTTTAAAGAGTTTCCTTCAACTTATTAGTCTGACTTGGTAAAACTTAAAAACAGCGGGATACTGCTATGCAGCCAAGCCCTAGCGACATACACTCACCACCCTGGTGCTTGTTTCTTGCAGAAATAACTACGTGTGATACTGGGGTCAGTGCCACTGGCTGTCTGCTTCAGCCCTACATTCAGAAAAACACGATTGATTTCAGTTCCCTCTCTCTCTGCATGTATTTTCTGAGCTATGTAATTAGCCCTGTCATCTCTATAGCACAGTTGCTATAGCCGAGCCAACACAAATGTACAACAACAAATTGGAATTTGGAAAAAAAGAAATTCTTGGCTCATAAAATTCTGCTAGGAGGGGTTTCAGTCTGCTTTCTTTTTTCAAAGGGTATGCTGCGAAAAGCCGTGGATTGCCCCAAGGGTTTAATTCTCTCTCTGAACTGTCAGTGGAAGCGATGGGTGGGTGGCCGGGGAAATGCCGCACAAATATCATGCTTGTTTACGCTGCTTGGATGCAAATGATAGACTGAGGTCACAAACTTGGAGAGTGTGTGAGACATAAGGCGTCTTACATGCAGCCATGCTTTGTGGATGACTTTGGTGGTTTCAGTCTGAGGTTCATCATTACTCCCTGAGGGGTGCGTTTGATCTGGCCCCTCCTCGCCTCAGTCTGATGTGTGCTGTGCTGTTATGACTGAATCTTCTCTGCTTTGCTCCATATCGTTGCAAATTCTGATTTTGAAAGTTTAAACAAGCAGTCCCTGAGGAGGACGACTGACTCTACAACAGAGCAAAGAGAGAGGGCGGCCCACTGAGACTTTCTGCTTTTCTGAAAACTGGGGAAGACGAGGCAGGAAGGGAGGCACTGTAAAGAGACAGGGGAGCGAGGAATGTTGGAGTAGTTGATCATCCTCCCATCTTACCAACAGCTGTGCAGCAGGACAAGCCCAAGTTCACAAGCTTCAAGTGTATGTCTGGGCTGTCCATCTCAAACACATGGAGAAAATATTGTAGTGGGGAAGAATGTGGAGTGACTTCATAGTACACAACTTGAAATTTGCTCCTTGATTTTAAAAAAATCATCTGTTAAACCACAATTCTAAAGCAATGTCTGATTTCCAGATAATTATGTATTTATTATTACTTTTGTCAGTTTCATGTTATTTCAGTGAGCATTATGAGTTTTTCTTTCTTTAACATAAGGGTACAATGTTGTCTGCTTCTGAAGGTCTACCTACCCATACAAAGAACAAGTGTACTTAAAGTTTATTTTATTAAGTAAACCTAATAGATATACCTCAAGTATACTTCAAGTACAGTAAATATACTTCTATTTACTTCTAGTATACTTGCAAGTATACTAATTTAATACTTCTTGGGACTAAATTAACCCACTTTGTAGTTTACCTCTGATAAGTAGATAAAAAAGTATACTGAAAGTATACTTGCTCATTCATTCATTCATCTTCTATACCGCTTAGTCCCCGCAGGGGTCACGGGAGTGCTGGAGCCTATCCCAGCCAGCTTACGGGCGAGAGGCGGGGTACACCCTGAACAGGTTGCCAGTCTATCGCAGGGCTATACTTGCTCATTTTTAGTTTAAAAGAAGTATACTAATAGTATAATAATATAATTCTTTTCTGTAAGGGTAGTTTCTCCATGATAAGCTTGTGATAAGCTCAGACTAAATGGCCACATCATAAACATAACAAACCATGACTTTGTGATTATTTGTTCATCATTTGACAGACAGGCTCATAAGAATTATGTTCTAATCTACTATCTAATCCAGTTTTTAATGACAATAATAGACAAATTTAAAACTGCAGTAAATAAAAAGCTGTGAAACTTACTAATTGAGCTGAAATCAATGAAGTCATGGTTAGAAAGGAAAGTCTCGCTCATAAAATTGTAGAAGCCAATATGTCTATACCACTGCCATACTGTTCATTGAGTCTGACAGGAGGCATCAGTACGGCGCCACAACAAGATATGATGGGTATCGTTACAAAAAATTGGCAAAAATAGTTATATACTGTAACTTTAATGACATGTAATTTTCATTTCACAAAAACATATACAGAATAGATTAGACGTTTACAAGGGCAATGAACAGAGACACTGACTTTGCAGTCACTTTTTTGTGCCACTGGCACAGCTACAGTGATTCGTTGTGGTCACGTCATGCTCCAAGCCCTCTAGTCTGTGGCTGTTCAACGCTCTCGGAAGGCAGTGAGCGAGGTGTCTGCAATACCTTCACCATGAATGCTACTCTGTGAGCAAAACTGAAAAGATCTGCCTGTGTGAGTGTAAAGCAATAGCGCAGTGGTTAAAGCCAACCAGTCAACGAGGTCATGCATGTGAAATCAAAGACAAAACTGTAATTAATATGCACAATCTGGACAGCGTAAAATAAATAAATCAATAAAGTTACAGTAGATGCCCTCAGTGTTCTAATCTGTCAAAATAATGGACTGATTTCAAATTATTCTGTGTCTGTCAAAAAAATCCATCAGTGACAGACAATATTTGGTTAATGTGACCTCTGACCAGACCTACATGTTTAGCAAGTTTTTAAAAGTGGATGATGATGAGAGACAGGGAGACAGAGAGAGACATAGGGGAAAGTAGACCTGTGTATCAAGTACATCAAATGTAGGATATGAAAAATGAGTGACAGACAGACAGAGTGAGGGATGAACGGAGAACAAAACAGAGGAAAGACAGAGGAAAGGGAGGAAGCAGCAGTGAGAGTAAACAAAGAGGAAGAGAGTCCAAGAGAGAGACCAGGCCTCCATGTCAAGGGTGTCAGTGGCAGGAAGTGATGTTTTGATGGCATACAGAGAAGGAGCCAGTCATGGACAAATGTGTAAGGTGATGGATGTCATTGCCTGATTGTTGTCACTCCCATGCTGATTGCATGTTTCTGTACTTGTTGTCATTTCTGAAGCTCAAAAAGGAGGGTAACCAGTTGATCGATTTTTGCTGCAGAAATATGTGGACACATGCCACCAAAACAAATTCCTGTCCTTTAAGTGATTTTAAGCTGACAGCCAATTGAATGTTTTTGTGCTTCATCATGTCAACTTGAGTGAGATAAAAACATCTAGGATCTTGGAGGGGATAATGAGCACAGCAACGCTGCATTGTCCTTAAAGCACTTTGCTTTCCCTTGAGAAAAGAAAACTAAATAACAACAATGTCTCAGTAAAGTGAGACTAAACTAAATGAATGTGTGTATGGCATTTAGGGTGATTCCCTCACTGAATCTTTCGTTTGCATGGGACATGCCATTGTTGGCTGTGTGCAGATGATGAGGGGGAGCAATGGGAGGAGTGAATGGAATGGGTAAGGAAGAGAGAAATGGGGGGGTCCAAGTCCCCTGGAGAGCCTGGCCAGGCATTAATCTTCTCCCTTTGACAGCTCCCTGAAAGTTTCTCAAGAAGGGCCATTTCCTTTAGCTATTATAATGCTTCACTCAAGCACAACCCCTATGCTGAGAGTTTGGTGGGGAGAAGCGGCATGGCGGATGGACGGAAAGGGAGGAAAAAGTGGAAAGGTTTGTGCAACCACAGGGGCAGAATATAAAGGATCATTTAGTGGATCAGCAGCAATTTGGCACACCAGGAAGAGAGACAATTATTGTTTGATTGAAAGTCATGTAATCAATTAATCAAAGTAAACAAGAAATAAGCAAGCTATAATAAGAAATATACAATCCCTCTATAAATAACAGGTTACATGTTTGGAGATTGTATAGTTGTATACATCGGAATTTGATGTTTCTTTGATGCTAAGACAACACCACTGTTCACTTATTTCTTCTCATAAAATGTCTGAGTTGTATAGTTATGCCAGGAGGAATATTTCAAAAATCTTTGAAGCAAACCTCATATATAACAGTCATTTTAAGTCAATGTCCCAAGCAGCATACTTCCACCTTAAAATCAAAACCTAGATTTGACGTCTTCTCTTCTGCTGGCCTAGAAATAACGATCTGTTTCTGTTTCTTCCGGGGTTAATGCACTGCTTTTTAGAGTTGTTCTATTTCCACTAAGAGAAATAGCAAAGTTAAGACTCAGCAGCTATAGTAATCACACAAACCAAAATTAATTCTGGAATTTAATATGACTAACATTAGTCTTTCATTACGGGCTTTGGATAAATGCTTGTACTGATTAAACAATATTATTTTTCCAACCTAAAATCTGTGACCTTGCACTGCTAATCCAAATTATTTACTTCCATCTTAGGGATATCTGCTGTTTCCCAAGCTGGGAGGAAAGCATTCTGAGGTAAGTGGTTTCCTAAAAGGGGCACCTAACATGTGTGTCTGTGGAACAAGTTAGCTCCTAATTTCATGGAATCACATGCTCTTTTTTTGTGCCGCCAAATCCCCAAAACTTCCTTGGTAGCCCACTGCTTTGAAAAGCAACAGAGGATTGAGATGAGTTTAAACCAGCTGGAATTTAGAACTGTAAAAGTTGGCATTCGTAGTGAAACAAAAACCAAGAATTCTGTCTGTAAGTGAACTCCACCAATTTTATACATCAAAGCCTGTTTATACGTTTTGGGACTACTAAAGAATGTGTGGAAAAAAATTTGTATAATTTTCTGTGGTTTGATTTGATACTAGTACAAATCTTAGATTGAACTGTCTAAATCTAACTAGCACTGTTTTTGGTTAATGGAAAAAGAATAGATGTCCCTCCTGCACTGATTCCTTTAGTAACTGTTGGTCAGAGTTGCAATTAAAATTTTTTAAATATAGAAAATAAACACTAATATAAAATATTTTGTAGTTATCTTTAATTGTCTTGCATTATTTCCTTTCTGTCATTTACTTCCAGTTACTTTCCAGTCCAACCTTCACCATCATCTTATTGTAGGCAAAAGTCTGATCTTTATTTTCAAAAGATCATTCCCAATGGGTTTATTGGGCTCATATTGATTTACAAAACCTCCATTGCTACTATCCATTCTTCTGCAAACACAAGAATAATGCTTGTTTTTCTGTTTTGCTTCCCGCTGCCTTAAGGCTGTGACACCCTAACACTTGTTAATCAGTAAATCTCCTCATCTTTTTCTCTGTCGCTCATATGTTCAAATTCAATAGTAACATGAGTACTCATAAGAGTCAGTTTGCACCAAATGTACCCAATTGTAATTCGCTACCTACACAAAAACATTTAGAAATGTTATATCTAATAATGCAGACAAGACTGCAACTGTTTTTCAGGTTTGGACAGCCCCAGCATACACAGGCATACACATATACAGACCTCTCTCACAGCCAACCAAAACCCCACAATTATCCAACTTCACATGTGATTAAAATTCATGACAGGGCCAGGGCTTTTAAGCCAGAAAACAAACTAGTTTCTGGTTTAAAGACAGCAGTGGCCTCCTCTGGAAAGCCACGGACAGTGATAGTGAACTCTTGACAAAGTAGGGGAGTCAGAATGTAAAATGACCAGAAGGCACAAAGGGGCAAAGTAAGTGTGTGGTCATATGGACAAGTAATAATGAAAGAGATATAATATTATAGAATATAAAATATAAAAAAAAATCATAATTTTTTACAGCACTTTCACAAAGGATATTATGTACATCACAAATATAAAGTTATATAATTAACAGTCCATGAAATAAAAATCAAAAATCATCAAAAGTTCTTTTTTCTGACTATTTAAAGAAAAAAGGAAGCAAGTAGCATGACCATTCATAGGACGCTACTCAGCCTATGTCTGTTTTGATACCATTCACTGGCAAAGTGCATTTCTTTCCTGAGAGCATCTAACTGCACTGTTATGTAGAACCATGTTTAGATTTATCCACTCTGATTCATTTGCAATTACACAGCTCAGCCTGGTAACAACTGTACACCCACCACTGTAGAGAGATGGCACCAGACCAACTGTATTTGTTCAAGTTTCAGCTGAAAGCCTTGCAATAACATTAATGCTAGTTCCCAGTGCATTAGAAGCTATAGAAGTGTTAGAGGTCACTGAGTAAGTTATTGCGGCTGCACCTGCTGAATGACCACCATCATTATTCACTCTGTATTTGTGGAGCTGGTTTAGAATAAACCATCTGCAAGAACAACAGGAGTCTAAGGTTAGTAATAAATAGTCAGATAGATAAATGATAATAATTTCAGTAAAAATGCTGAAGGATGAATAGACAGGCATTGTCCTCTGGAACCCATCCATGATGCTAGGTGACTATTTGGTGTTGAGAGTGCTTAAATGCAGCACAATAAACAATCAATTTTTTTAGTCACATTTCGGAACCGTTTTTGATTATTCTATGTTTTTTTACAATAGGATCCAGAAGCAGATACAGTATAATGGCAGAAATACCCATGTCATGCATGCTCGAAGTTGCACAGGGTCATAACTTCTATATATGATTATTTTATTGGTATTCAACTAAATGTGTGCTCTGCTGGGTTTCCAGAAACCTTTTTCTGCATGCATCCAGTGATTTGTTCAGTTGTCTATCTTGCAGGCAGTATTCAAACCCTGCTGTGCAGTCACTCATTCAGCCTTTTGTGCACATCTTTTGTGGACCTTACAAAATATGTGCACCAGAACATGTGAGAGTGGGTGCTTTTTCAGTAGTAGGGAGAGTGTTTCCATTTTCATTGCCTTTAATTATCTCTAAATTGGGGTGTGGGCAGGAGACGTCTACACAAACTACTCCTCTCTTGCGGGGGACAGTCAGCTCTCAAAGCTTTAAGATATACTGCAAACTGAGTTGTGCACATTTATAATCACAGCCACATATACCACCAGTCAAACGTTTGGACACACAGGAATTACCTGTAAGTTTAAGTTTTTTTATGTAAGGTTAGATGTTTTCAGCTGTGTTACCATCAATGTAAAAAGGGTATCAAATATTAAGTTATCCTTTTGAATCAATACAATTGCATTAGAAAACATAATGTGCTAGTAAAAGTTGCAGCGTTTGCAGATTATAATCTTCTATACATTTACGTAAATATTCCTTTATAAAACAGCTGTTCCAGCTACAGTAGACACAATGTAAACTGTGCAATGTCTGCACTGTATTTGTGATTATTACATGTTTTAAAATTTGATAATCTTTCAGAAACTCTGTAATTTATGTGTATGTGTATGCTCCAAACTTTTGACTGGTAGAGTGACAGTAATACTCTCCCTCAGTACTGACTGTAAAAACTGAAATAACAATGAATCTTAGTGCAACTGATTGTTTGAGTGTATTTGTATTGTTAACATATTATTTATATAGACTTTTCTGCTGCTGTAACATTGAAAATTTCACCACTGTAGTCCGAATAAAGGTATATTTATTATCTTACTTGCATCATGTATAACACATTGTGATGGTCAGTTGCACACATTGTGTGCAAGGGGCAATCAAGGAGACAAAAAGTAGACTAAACTAATTGCAGTGTGAGCCAATGCTCTGTCAGATGTTGGAGCATACACTTGACTGAGCATTTAGTGACTTAACAGAAAAGGAGGGAAAACAGTAAGCTAACTGACCAATATCAAAAGCAGGCCATGCTTTTTCACTATGATGCATATTGTGTTTAATGAATCTATCAACACCAAATGTGTGTAAGTAAGACAATATTGAATTCTTAAAAGTGGAACAGTTTTTTGGATTAGCAAGAAGAAGCTACTCAGTAACTATAAATGAAAATCATCACAAATGGCAGGTCTGTGGTATTTTAGTGCCTGGAGTAAATCAAACCTCAGAAGAATAACACAGGAGACAGATAACCTGCAGATGATGCGTGACCGTCTGAGAAATTGATACTTAAGTATCAGACCTCACTCTCCATTTTCCATACCATCATTCAACAAGGAAAGAGGAAGACAGATTTCAGCCTGAAGATCATAGACGAGTTTTCACCGTCATGGTGGCAGGGCAAAGAAGGTATCTTCCCTGACCCTGGAGTGCTCTGCTCATCAATCTTCAGCAGGTCATCAAATGGGCAGGGACAGAGAAGGCCAAGGCAATTTGATTCGCCAATCGTGATGGATCCACTGCTGCTGTGTTTTTTTTTCTTTGTATAGCATTAGGAAAAACAGGTAGATAAGAGATGGTATTTGAAATCTGTGGTATGTAAGAACAGCTATGATTTTTGTTGTTATAACATTGCTTTGAGTCTATAGTAAATATTTTTTTTTTATTATTTTTAGTATTTCTGTTTCACATTGCACAACTGACACACACACATACTCTCTTTCTCACACACGCACACACACACACACACACACACACACAACATGGCCTTTAAACAAGGTCAAGACTTTCACTGGGTAACAATCACAATGCATTAACATCCAGGACGATCCATTGCCCTGTATATTGGCTTGGACATTCCCTCTGAAGCCAATTGTCTTTTGATGTTTCAAGCCTGTCAGTTCCCCATACAGCCTGTATAGCCGAGAGACATCTGCAGCCCAGAAAGACAACTCTGTCTTTTCCTACTATTCCCATATCTGCCTATCACAGCTCAGAAAAGGAAGTTGAATCATATTTCAAAAAGTTGATGTAGCTTTTATGAGTACCTGCATCAGCATTTTTGTAGAGGCTGCCCTCACGAAACTAGACTGTAGGGTTGTTGCTTTTTATAGGCTAAGTAAAAGCCTTTACGGGGAGGATTAGAATAGAATAGAAATTGCTTTGTGAGATAATTGAGAACTAATTATTAACAATGCCTAGAATTATTAACAATGAGCCTTTTCCCCACCTGGGCCATGTTGTGTATTGAGTGCCATCAATGAATGAATGTGTTGGAAAACAGGTACAAATACAAAGTAACTCAGGCAGATTAATTGATGTTATCCTATGTGTAGCAACACCTTTGACGGCACAAACCTCTATGCTCCTACAGAGACTGAAAATACCCATGTTAAAGTTTTTAGGGCTGAATAGGTGGATGGGTTTAAATGGAGTGCAGCCCAAAACCAGTTGTTCTAGAGACAGGCTATAAATGCAAAATATGAGCTTAAAAGAAAGTCATTTTGTTTTCTCTCCCAAAACTACAACATGTCTAGAATTGGTCAGTTGGACATTTGGACATATTTTACAAACGAACCACCCGACAATGGTAGTACATGTACACTGGTACACAGAAGCTGCATTTAGACATGCACTCCTTTCCATTAATCTGAATTACTCATGTCAGCCACTTTTCCATAAAAGTTGTGATGGCATCTTACTAGGTTAAACCTAGTTGCACTTTCATCATAGTACAAAGCTTTAAGATTTACTGCAAACACAGTGGTGTACATTTATAATCACAGCCACATATACTACCAGTCAAACGTTTGGACTCACAAGAAAGTTTTTCATGAAAAGATAGATGTCTTAAGCTGTGTTACCATCATTGCAAAAGGGGTTTCAAATGATCATTTATCCTTTTAAATTAATAAAAATTTTATTAGCAAACATTGTTATGCTATTGGAAGACAGTACTAACATTTGACATTTATAAGCTCTACACTTTTATATAAATATTCCTTTAAAAAACAGTTTTAAGCTACAGTAGCCATTTACAAGTCTGAGCTGCATGCTGACTTCGGTGAGGGATGTTCCCTAGGCAGAGCATGCAGAACACAATGTGACGTACACAGTGGAAATCAATTGTGCTTTATTTACAGCACATCAAAGCAGAGCCAATCACATGATTAGAAATGATGTGCCATGCCCATATTTGGTTTGATTGCTCCCTCTCTGTCTGTGCCTCTCACCCATCTTCCCTCTGAGTACTAACCTGCTTCACCTGTGCTTTCTCCCATTTAAGCTGTGCTCTCAGGCTTCTTGCTGCCAGATTGTGCCACTTCATCCTCTAGCCTTGTTCCTGTTTATTCTGATCGAACCTGAAACTTGACCCTCGTACCAGCCCTGAACCTGAACCTTGCCTAATCCTTGCCGGTACTGTATCCGCCACGCTGATCTATCTGACCTGTTGTTTGTGCTTTGGACCTTGATTCTGGATTTTGACTTGTTTGATGCTTTGTGGATGATTATTTGGATGTTGACTCTGGACTGGACTGTGACCTCTCTCTGTGCTCTGCTCTCTATGGTTCTGCCTTGGATCCCTGTGTGTGTTTACAAAGTCATTCAGTCTGTTTTATCATATACTTACCACTATTCCACAAAGGAATCAACTCAGTACTCACCGTTCCCCTGGAAAACCACAAATCCCAGCATCCACCACCTACCTGCTCACATCTATTCCGGAAATCACTGCCTCCCGGTTCACCTCCTATCAATCTACTTACCGATCTCCCGAAGAACCCCAGATTCACCCTTTCATCTGTTACTCAGTTCCAGCGCCTCACCGTCTTAAGATCGTGAGTTTTCTTACCTCCCTCTGTTGAATGTTATTCCTGGTCATATACCTCACTAATCGCTGTCTCCTGCTCAGGCTGTTCCACTATAAGGTAATAGACTCAACTCAAGGTTCCTGTCCAGCCCTGGTTCCCAGCTTCTCTTGACCCACCTACGTTGATAATAAAGACTCCTTAAACGTTTCATTCTGTCAGCTGATTTATTGAGCCCAGAAAAAAACACAGACACGCGTATATATTCTGGTGAGGGGGATCGTCTGAAAGTAACCCCCCACTCACCGTCTGTGAAAACTCTAAACAATTAACTGCTGTGTTTGCACCTGGGCTCACACGGATGTTATACTGATTTTGTACTATTTGGATAGCAGGGTAACATCCATTTAATGGTGATTCAGAATGACTTGGATGTTTGCATTCTCACATGCAGCTCACCCAGGTTACATGCTAATAAATAATAATGTATAATAAAATGTTTGAGCCTTCTCGTTCATGGCAATCTGAAAATCAGTAGTGACTATTAGTCGAATGAGTTACTGAACTTCATACGGCCAGCTGAGCTCATACTTAGAACTGCTGAGAAATGACCCCAAAGTTAACAACTGCACTTACATGCACTTAAGTAACTAGTTTAGTCAGATAAACCAGGTTTCCTGGGTAACCCTATGTATGTCAAATCAAAGAGTCTTCCAAGAGAAATCTACCCTCGAAAAATCAGGTTTCGCTAATTCCCTACCCTGATTTTGGAAACCAGGTATTTCTATTTACATGGAAGTTAAGAAAGCACCGTACTCAAGAAAGCTTAATGTAACTTGGTTACTTAAGTGCATGTTAACGCACTATAATACATCAAGTTGCGGCAATCTTTTTCTTGTGCAGATGTTTTTAAGCAGATTTGGAAAAAGTACAGTATATTCATCAGACAAGAACATAGGGAAACAGTGTAGACGGGCACTGTCACAGCCAGCCATGAGAAGAGAGTATGTGTGTTTAGGTGTATGTGTGTTGTTGGTGGGGTTGACTGCTGTGAGTAATGGCTCCTGTCTGACAGGGCCTTGGGAAATGGAGTCGAAACGATCAATACGTTATAATGTTAACAACGATCCCTCCTCCCATTGTGCTGCCTGAGACAAATCTATTAAAGAGCCATCCCATCCTGTCATCACCATCCACTGCCAACAACACACAGAGAGAAAGAGTGAGAACGAAAAAGGCAAAAAGAGGAAGTAAAATGCGATGAATACCCAAAAAAAAGCAATTTTCTAAGCTGCTGTGCAGAATAGTGGTTCACATTGTGTCAGAAAATGTTCACTCACTATTCAAAGACATGCATTTTTTTCCATGCACTTGTTGGTTATTTTCTCTGGTCGATTTGCAGCTCGATGGAATGCGTCTCACAGCAAAGTGATCCCCTTGCCGTCACATTGATTACCCATTAACGAAGGAATATCGACAAACACATTTTGACGTCTTCAAAATTGTTTCTGCAAAGGTGTTTGCATGAGGATTCTCACAAACACACACATTGCCACCATCTTTAAAAGTAATCTGTTTGAGGACAAAAGAGGCTTTTGTTCACAATGACTTCATTTCACATCCTGGGGACAATAGCTTGGAATAAGTTTGGATAAGATTTCTTGCAGCTTTTAATGGTTGAGAGAAGTGACATGCAAAGTTACCAATGTCTCACAGAAGTTTGAAGGTGCTGACTGTAATTTTATATCCCCTTGGGCATAGTTTCTTTACCTACCTTTGCAAGTAGAGAATGCAAAGGTAAGTCTTAGTGTATAATTAGAGTGGACCAGGACCAGGATGAGCACTAAGGACAGCTAAAGTCAACCATGTCTGATGTGTAGCATGTGGAATTTTCATTACAGAGGAAAGTCAAACAGTCACACATGCACACAACACCATCTGCATGGCAAAGATGAATGGGGGAGTCAGCCGAGGCTGGATAAAGTCTCAGCTGCCCCAGGACCTCATGTCTTAAACCACCATCCACACAGACAAATTCTCACAGCAAAAAATTTTAACCATCTTCCCAAACATGCAAATAGAGAATAGTAAATAACATTAGAAATCCTAGGTCACCTCCTCTGACACTGCTCCCACTTTATAGGACAAGCTGTGACACATTCATTAAAAGCATGCACACAAACACTCAAACATGTTGACACACCAATGGATACAAATAGGATTGGACTTAACCCCCCAATGCAGCCAGGGGCCCTGCAGATTCCCTGAAGCAACTGTACATGCTAACGTTTTACGATCTTGACCTCATCTGTAAGTGTCACAGGATTGCATGGATGGGATCAGCTTAAGTGAAAGGGCCCCCACTCATCCTTTCTGCTACGACCCCCCAAGATGCGGACAAAGATCAAGTTGCCCCTCCTCCAGATGTGAGCATGGGGTGCGTTTTGAGTCTCCAGTAATTTCTGTGTATGTGTGTGTGCAGGACACCCTCCAGTGTCTACACTGTCGCACCCCCTGGCACTTGACGCCACAGACCTGTCAATAAGATGGATAGACCTACGATGCTTATGTAATGTTAGGGTGGGGGTAAATGCATATGCGTGGATCTTCTTGCTCTCTATGACATCCTTGCTCCAGCTCTTTGGTAGCTTGTTCATTGAGTACTACCCCTATCGCCACAGTCCCTTCACTCTCAAATCCCAACTCAACCTCAGTGGTCCCTCACCTTTGAGGTCTTTATTAACAGCTTTATTTTAAGCCCTGCATCCAGTCAGTGCTGTTCTAGTCACCATGTCTCCACACGCAACAACATTTAACACCAGCGGTGAGCCCCCACTTCTCTGCCACTTCCCCAGCCCCTACATTCAGCACAGATCAAAAGAGATTTTGCGTGTTATGATGCCATGACTGTGTACAGTCAAGATGCCTGTTCTGTTTATAACTCAATTCACACATCTGTTTTTCTTATTGATTTCCCTTCTCAAATTTTAATGGGGCCCAAATGTAGAAAGGAGATTGTATTTCTTGTTCTGAGTAGCGAGCTTATCAGATTTTCTCTTCACACTGATGTTGTCAAACATAGAGCACAGGTTTGAGCATTATCCAGGCAATAAGTCAATACGAAGACCCGAGTGATAACACTTAGAAACCTTTCATCCTTCCTCTGCCACCTGAATATTTAATATGCTGGTGTCTGGTGTTATGAATCTCAAGATGGTTGCTAAGAACCTGTCATTACTTAGCAAGTCCCTCATATAGCAGGACTGGGTTTGCACTTCAGTGGGTGTTAATTTATGCTCAAGGCACAAAGTGATCAAGTTCCAATCAATAAAGTATCACTGGGAGATAAGTGGATTGACCTGGCCCAGAAATCAATTCCCATGTCTGCAACCAGTTTTGCACTGTACTTAATGCATAGTTCTCTTGTGTGCGTCATTCCACCACTGGCCTGAATTTTACATTTCACATATAGGCATTTTGCCATTATGTTTGCTATTACCTCTTTAAGCTGCACTAGATAGATGCTTTCTTTTAGTGACTCTAGTGTGTCATTAATTGGGACTGAGTGTGTGCTGTGGTCTAAATATTTGGTATGTGGATGAACTGTCTTTTGCTGATTATTTTTTCCATAAAACAAATTACTCTGAGAACTTCCCACGCCAGTAGGTCCAGACACACCACCAGTCACTTAATGGATTCTTCACATACAAATACATACATCTTCATACACACACACACACACACACGGTTTTCAGACAGACAAATGCTCTCAGACAGACAGATTTGCACACATAGAGCCAACAACATTGTCAGCAAACCTCAACACACAAGCATTCACACTCATACAGCCTCTCAGTGGATATAACCTAACCCCTACCCTGATACTTTGCTTCCACACAACTGTGCAAACCTAATGAGTGCATGCTGTGTATAAATTATTGTTTACGTGCTGTTGGGGTCTGTGGAAAGTAAAGCATGCAAATCTCCATGAATACACACACATTTATCCAAAGATTTACTCCAACTAGAGCATATTCACCCACTCAGGCAAATATGCTTGTAGACAGACAAATGTACCCACACAGTACACATTCCTATATGTACACACATTCTCAAGGGATATACTTTCTCCCAGTGTGAATCTGCTGACAGAGATACACATATACTGTATCACTCTATGCTCTGTGGATGTCACAAACAGAAGTCACCAGATGATTTGGTCACATTTCTAAGCAACATAACATGCTGAAAATGTGATTATATAAAGGCCTAACAAGGCAGGTGTGACTGCTGTTAAAAATGCTGTGGTCTTTAGTGTGTCACACTCAAATGTTCTCTTTTCACAATGGACTGAAATAACTGATTTTCCACATAAAGGCTTGGTATGTTTTACAATCAGACCTGATTGTTTTGTTTATTTCTCAAGCCATGGTGTCAGCACAGGTGGACACTGCTACAAGTAAAGATATCAAATATTACAATGTTTCTGAAGCACATGTGTACACACACACGTGAGGAATCTCACATGTAAGAACAGAAACACACACACACACACACACACACAAACACAAACACACACTCACACGCCCAGGTCTTCAAAATGAATCTTTGCACCCACAGTGAACAAGGCCAAATGCACTCAAGCAGATACTGTTACACGCATTTTGAAATTAAATTAGCCAACGCTATCTCATTTCTCTCAAGAGCAGCAGGGCCCATCTGTAAACATCAGACAGCCTCTATACAAAGACCTGTTGGTTCTCATTGTTTAAAGCCTCCCCACCTACCATCCGCAATTCAATAAGCACTCCTGTGTTTATACAGAACGCATTTTCATTAACTGTAGCAAATTACATTTTAATCCATGAACGATATTCCATTGATGAAATTGGTTGACTGGGAAGAGACTGGCAATGAGTTTCTGCCATGCACAATGCAAAAAAACTGAAGTGAGAGATCATAAAAGCTGCTTTTCTATCTTATATGTATAAGATATCTTGTTCCAAAAAGAAACACAGTGACACACTGTCTAATAGTTGCTCACGTGCATTGACTGTATGCAGTGCCATGGGCCACTTGTGGGTAAACCAACATGCCTGAACTTGAAAATGAATGAACGAACAATGCCAGGAGAAAAAACTGAGTCCACCACCGTCGCAACCTACACTGTTAGATTTGATACTTCAATGTGGATCAACCTCAATAGCTTTGACTCAGCATCCAGCATGGTTCGGCTTTGAAAACCAAAACTTTTTTCACCATCTGCCAGATGGTTAACAAGAGCTCTAACCCCTCATTTCCACTGGACGCAGATGTGACGTGTTCAGTTTTCGATGCAGTCGCCACTTTAGTCAATGGATGTGTTTCCACCGGACACAGCACTCCTCAGAAGCGTCCCGCATGTGGGTCTCCACTAAACATACACACCAAGTCTAATTTTGACTTCTGAATCTCTTCTGAAAGCGTTCAATCCACTAACCAGGTAGTGCTTTTATTAATCTAATAACCATCTCTATAGACTTTCAGTATGAGAAACACCAAGGAATTTTCTCCTCGTTCCCCATCCTGCATGTGAAACACTGCTAGATACAAAATAATTATGAGGATCAATTAACATATTTTTTACTTCTAAAGCACAGTCACATCTAAAGCACAGTCACAAATCTTTGATTCTCCACTTAAGTTGTTATGAACAACTTACCTGGAGACTTTGTCTGTAAGTTACATCTCAAAAAAGTAGGAAGAATCTATAAAATATAGATAGATTTATCTATAGATATTTGCCAGTGCATTAGCAATAGGCGCTACACCACCAGTCCCACCTCTAGGTAGCAATTAATAACCTATAAGTAAGGCGGAGAAAATACAATTCAGGACTTCATTTCAGACACATTTGTTGCAAAATATTATCATTATTATAATGTTCTCGTATAATATATATTATAATATTATCATTATCGCCATTATGGTTATCATCATTATCGTCAAAATGCTAAAAACATCAAGATATAATTCTTCGCGAAAATCACACATCCCTATTATATATTGCAAGGTGATGTTCAAGAGTTTAAAACAACACTTTCATTGTTTCACTTGGAAATAACAGGGAACAACATGATGCTTTTTCATTGGTTAAGTTAAAGGAGACTTTTGTTGTGTTATAAAACTGCTTAACTCTCCAGAGTAGCTTCTTCTCCAGTAGTCTACTTTGATCTCTGTGCTGTTTCAATGCCTTAATTGCCCCTTAATTTGTGTGACCAGCAGACCCTGATGTTGGGGGCCTATAAAGAGGCAAAGCTCAGTTGGGTAAAAACAGCGACCCACTATGTGTCAGTACATTATGCTCTATTGCCCAATCAATGTTCCTCAGCAGCCCTCTGATGCCCACAGAACTTGGGGGCCCTAGAGTGGAGAAGCACTAATACTAGGATTGGAACCAAAGGTTCTTGGTCCCTAATTAGCAATGTTGGTTGGCCAACTGAGAGTTCGAGCAGATCTCTAGCAGACATCCTCTCCCTATGGTGTGTTTGCTTGAAGAACTTATAATGAGGTAGCACTCTTTCTGAAGTCAGCCTACCAGTAACAAACTTAATTCTGCTCTCTGACTCCTATCAAAAACATGTGCACAACACAAATGAATATCTTAACACTGAGGTATTGATACCAGCAGTGTATGGTAATGCATGGGGTGGGGAGGGTCTGGGCTGCTGTGGAAAATTAAATACCTCCCGTTAATAAATTCTGCCACTCCCTTTGCATATAAGCAACAAATGTATCATCAGGACACATCTGTATATGAAGCAGAAAAGCAGCTGCGCAAAAGTGAAATAATACACTAAATTACGATCATGTTTGTATGCAGAATAGCAGGGACTTTATGGAATGTTCCACTGCCAAAGAAAGTGAGTTTTGGTGTCTTGGTTAGTGTGAATACCATGTCAGGGTCTGTGTGTACCAAGAGGCTTCATTTGCCTCAACAGTGACTGTCACAGTGTCCTTGAGAAAAGCAGCCAACCTCACTTGCTTCAATAATTTTGCTCAGTGGACAGTAAAACCATACTGCAGCACTGACAGCACTGTAGTATTCGGAGTATTTGCTGTTATATGTGACATCAAATTTTGACATAATTAAAATTTAAATGATAAAAACTAAACAGTAGTTATAAAAGAGAACACAAAAGCAAAAACAGTTATAAATTTAAATGGTAGTTATCTCTGTTAGTTTGGATAGAAATTTGTGCTAATCTCGCCATCAACCAGTTTTGGTTGCACACTAAAGGCAGGTATTCACTGTGCAATGTTGGGCTTTCCTAGACAATAGATCACCAAATGTGACAATATCTTTAGTTGTGGTTCAAAAACAGTGGTCTTATGTCCATGAGAGGGATTTAAAGACAGCTGTTGTCACAGTCCTATGACCAAAAATAGCCTGGGAAAACTTCTGACAGTGTCACAAATTTAAGATGACTGTCTCGTGTGACCGTTGCTACGTCCTACATCTACTGACCATCCACATGAAATGACGCGCAGATAAACGTGACACAAGACTTCGACTGTAGGAGATGCAGATGGTACAGGCACACTGATGGTGTTTTATTAAAAAAAAAACATATAGTTCTAAGATCCATGTTGAACTGCTTGGCTTAGTAAGACTGCTGAAATCTTACAGTTTGTAGGTGCCGCAAAACACAAATATTTAATATTGTTTCATTTAAATTAAATGTAAGTTTATAAAAAAATGTTTAATCAATTTATTTATTTAACATGAATATAATAGTTATATGAAACTGTAGTAAGGCTTTACAAATACCCAGCACACACACACTTGAAACTAAATAACAAATCATCTCCAGTATTTCTTGTGCACTGAATACAGCTGTAAAACAGCTCTTATACTTATTTTGTCGACGTGTTTTCAGTGGAGCTTGTTACTGTTCTGTCCACTGAAGCAAGGAACCTCTAGAAGTGAAAAGCTTCCAAGTTGCTGACAGTCACTGTTGAGAGAACCATGGCATTAAAGTGGAAAATAATATGCCTTCTTTTCCAAAAAGCATAATACAAACTGACAGGTAAACGGCTGTGGCAGAGAGGTACAGCATTTTAGAATTGGAAACAATTCAACTTGCTATTAGAGAACTGGAGCATAGATCAACAAAATTTATGCAATTTCTATGTGAGTCTGAGGAATAAGATGAAATTATATGAACTGCTGACATAAAATTTATGGATTATTTCCTTGTTGGGCATGCATTTTTGTAAGTGACCTCGGATTGGACCGCACATCGCAGTCTTTGGATCTTTATGAGAAACAAAGACACAAGGTTAAGAAAAGCTTAGTTTTGTGCAAAGAAGCTATACTAGCATTGACTTTATCAGCTCCTGCTAAATCATCAAATCATCAATCATCAAAAAATGCCTCGATGATGGAGTAATAGCTGTCCTCTTGTCACATCATCATTTGGTCACCTAGTTTGCTAAGCCCCAAGTTGAATCTGAGCTGGAGAAAATCCCGGTCTAAAGCTGTTTATGAGTGGCTGAGTCATTTTAATGAATGCTTACTTCTGGCCAATGGTAAGCGACAGCCCAACAAGCCAGAAAATATCCATTATCACCTGTCTGTTTCAGACTGTGTGCGCCAAGAATACTGGCCTGGGGCCTCATCTACATTGTCCTGGGCCAGGGATAGCCAGAAACAAAAAGGTCCAGCTCCTCTCAGAAATCTGTGGCTCGATCCAAAATCAACTCTGCTCTGCTCTGCAGCTCTGCTCCTCCCCATCTTCAGACCTCCCCCTTGTTCCTATCTGGCCTTTGTGACCCACACTAAATAAGAGCAGCCCAGATAAGAGACCACCCCAGTTCATCTAGAGATGTGCAGACATAACAGTATGATTAAGGAAACAAAGATCAGGACACACAACTGGTGTGTATTTTGAGCTTAGTGGCGCCATTTGACTAAGAGGCATTTAGTCATACTTAGTCTGAAAATTTGAATAATCTAAACAAACCTATCTGCTTTGAATTCCCTGAATAATTTTGATGCTACATGGTTGTTCACTCACTTTTCATGAGTGTTCCCAGTGAATATAAATTATGCTCTTACTTTATTTGTCCTTGACAATTAACCTTGGACAGAAACTAATACATTCACTTGCAGACTTGTGGCCAGATAAAAAAAACACTGCATGCATAACATTATTATAGAGCAAAAAACTTTTACAATCTCTCCTTCTGCATCACTTGGAGTCTTAATGAGCCTTCAACATCACACCCACTCTCACCATCATCTGCTCACAAGCCTATAAATGCCACCAACAATCATAACGTGTTTACCATCTCTCCTCTGAACACAAGATATCACAGCTGTTGTCTCCCTCTCGCTTTCAATAAATGCCATTTAATATGACATCATTAAATTTGATTAGGGTTACGCTTATTATTCCCCAACACTTGTGCAGGAGATTGTTTATTTTTATCTCTGCTATAATTTTATCAGCCAAGCTAGCCAGGTCCCACACTGCATCAGTCAGTCTCTGTACCAGCTCAGCCATTTGGATCAGATACGCCTCATATGTCTCAATGCCAAGGTCCATTATCCTGACGCAGAAAAACAGGTACTTAAATGTAACTAGGCTATAGAATAGTACATAATCTTCTCTCACTGTGTGGCATTTTTGGTGTGAAGAAGAGGAGAGGAGAACAGGAGAAGTGAAACCTCTCATATGGTTCTTGATTTGTCTAACCAAGGTTATGTAATATAGAACATTTCCCCTTTGCCAGTGCGGTGAACAAGCAGCAGGTCCCCTGCAACCCATTCTGTCATAATTAATGGGGGACATTTGGAGGCCTTGAATCACTTGATTACAAGTCAGAAAGAACAAGAAAAAGAGAACAGATGTACTGCAAAGGAGCGTTGCTGTTGTTAAAAAATAAGCTGCATGAAGTACTATTCTGTCCGTAACAAAGACTTTATTAGATCACTTTATGAACCAATAGACAACACATGTCAGGCACTTACCATTGCACTCTTGTGTTGATTGTCTGTGGAGATGAAAAAAAAAAAAAACACCAGCCACAGGTGCTTCAGGCACCACTTGGATTAGAAGCAGAAAACTGTAAACTGTAGCATGCCTCATGTGCTTCATGATCAATGCCATGGAGAAGTCCAATAAAGTGCACAGAGGTCACAGAAGATAATATTTATATCAATGTATGTTTCCAGGGTGGACTAGTTTAAGTACTGAATTTGGATGTTTTACTATTTAGTCATTGTTGACCGAATGTCTCGAAAAGGAGAGGACATTGGAATCATCTGCCCGAGAGTCATTACAGGTTCTAATGACTTTACACTGGAAACAATTGCCTTTAGTTTCTCTTGTGGCAGTTCAAGCACGCCTTTTTAATAGGCAGGATGTGAGAGATTATCCAAGGCTATGTTTCTAATAAGACTTAAAAGCAGATGGGGGAACTTGCTGGTTTAAGTCAGATTTCATTTTTCAACCACTTCCTTTCTATATGTGTACCCTGCTGTAATTCCTAGGATCATCTTCCTTTCTTCACCTCATTTCTTTTGCTTTTGTAGAACAAAAAAGAAGACCCACCATTAGCCTAAAAAACACCATATTTCTCTACCTAATGGTCTGGATCAGTGAAATAAGAGGTGACGTGTCTCTAAAAACAACCTTGTTTTTATTTAATTGAGATAAATGGTACAAAACAGTGTTCCAGGTTAAATTGTATCACAGGATCTGTTTTAATGACTGCTGGAATGAACCAAAGCATCATTTTACAATTTAAATGTCCGCTTATTAACATTAAGAATCTTTGCGTGTACAGGGTTGTTCAGATTGTGTTTTCCTAAAAATCTACTGCAATGAAATATAAATTTTCCCATACCTCATTTTACTGTATTATTTTTATTAAATAAAGATGACTTTGTCTGCCTTCATGAGAGAAGGCAGACACAAAATAAATCCCCCTTTCCAGTTCCTGTTCCACATTGGGAAAGCAACTGCAAACATCCAAAGTAAACAGATAGGGATGGTAGTAATTGAATTGAGTTGAACTGACACAAACCGTGACAGGACACATTTCCAAGTGGCGCTGAGCCTGATGTTCTCCCTTCACTTCCAGTGCTGCATCTCTGAATCGGCTGGCATATCAGGAAAAGTGTAGCAGGAGAGCAGGGAGGGAAGCACAGTAGGAATCAGTTGTACTCTGTTGAAGGTTGTGTGTAGTATTGCTGCTGTTGTATCTGTCCATGGTGAATAGTAGTGAGTACCGGCAAGATATCAGACAAAGAGATGGAAGGAAAAAAGAATATGATGAGGAGAAATTTTCTTCCATGCCACTCGCCATTGAATCTGACAACTGAAATAACATTAAAATACAGAGCAACTGGACTGTTCCACCATGGAAGATGCATATGATAATCAAAACATGTTTGTGAGAAACAAAGTGAAAAATAAATAAATAAAAACACCCTCACTGTCGGTTCACATTTAACTCAGATGTTGTCGGTATACAGACTAACAAAATATCAAATAAAATGTAACACAGCAGTATGGTTGATTTGACTCACTAGATCAGGTCATACAAATAACCCAGCATTCTGGATTAAAAAGTATAACCCAGCTACTTGGGTCAAATGAACCCAGCACATGTTATTTCACATAGTGACCCAGAAGCTGGGTTATGTTTTTTTGGGTTATTTTTTAACCCAGCAGTTTTTTGATTGTATCTATAGTGTACATGATCTAAAATGACTATGATAGAAGCAGAAATTTTGAGATGAGCATGAAGGTCTGCAATTTTGGATAGAGATGGAGTGAGAAAGATAAAGATAAACGAGCGAAGTAACGTGTCAGAGTGAAAATGAGAAATAAAGATAGATGTGATGCAAGAGGAAGAGAATTAGCAACAGATTTAAAAGCGAAACAGAGATAGATGCAAAAAGAGAGTGAGTCAATGCTGGCAAGCGAGCGAGAAACAGAGCAACAGGGGAGACTAAGGGGGAAGGAGGGGGAAATTGAGAGGCTGCGTAGCACGTTCCTCTGCAAGCTGACAGGGCTTGACGCTCAACTAACAGGGCTGTTTTGACAGGTGTCAGATGGTCCATATTACTATTTCACCGCCAGGCCCTAGGGACCCTGCATCACGGGCCACAACAGAACTGGCCAAGCTGGAAAAAAAATAAAGAAAAGTGGCAAGGCAGGAGAGTAAAAAACACTACACTTGACTTCCTCCCTCTGCAGCTCACTGGCTCTGCACTCTCCCACAGCCTGGGCATCTGCTGCATGTTAGCTGTAACCTCATTGATCTGTGTGTGTGTGTGTGTGTGAACTGAGAAGAAAAATGTGCATTCACACTAAAGAAGTGTGGAACGTTTGATTGTGTCATATAGAAAGTGTAAGATGCGTGCCTGTTTTTCATGCCTTGAGTTGATTTAAGGTGAGACAGTCATATGAAGTAAATCAAATCCATCTTCATCTAATAATAATTTATCAATGTTACATTCTTTGGCACGAAGTAAGCAGATGAACAAATATGATCTATACCATATTGTATGATTGTGTGCAGAGAGAGAGCAAATCACATCATCCCTGTGAGGGGTTAAGATGTGACACTGGTGCATTTCTTTAATGTGGTTAGAAACATTTCAGCAGGCAATAAAAAATATTGATCTTATGCCTTCCATGGCGTAATTCATTATCTGTGCATGAAGTGTTGGCCAAAAAATGTGAGCAAGGTTGCCTGATTTGATTATCCAGTCTGACTTTGTGCACCGAAGATCAAATTTAAGGGGAACAGTGTCAAAACAGTAGGGGATTTATGCATGAATATTTTTGTGCCATTTCTATTGTTAAATCATATGAAAGTGTTTGACAGCGATCTTAGCATTCTTGAGCTAGCATTACTCACCACTGCCTAGACAAATAGTAATATTTCACAACCCCTTCAGCTTTGAACGTGTTTAAAACCACTTGAGTCATCTGACAACTCCCAAATGCACACAGCCATAATTTGTAACAAGTTTGTAATTGTCCCTTGTTAAGTGTTTCAGGGGGAATACTGTGGCTGTGGCTTAGAGCAGAATTGTTGCAAGTACTTGGAGCATGTTTTATAGTTACCGCATGAAACGAGAGAGTCCCCACTCGCCTGATGCACTGGGACTGAGAGGGTGGATCTGATGCTGCTTCTTGCCGTTGAACAAAGGCCCGCTGTGACCAAAGCAATGGTATGGTTTGGGATGTCAGTTTAAAAATAAATGCATGCGGAAGGTTTTCTGCCTGGGATTAACCACAAAAGATCAAAAGAGTCTTTCATTGGTGCAGCATTTTACATGTTTCTTATAGAAAAATGACTAGATCATTGATTCTGTTGACATATTTTACAGCTGAGGAGTTTGAATCTCTGACTTTGCAGGTGTGAAAGGAGTGATCCATATCCACAGTGTAATAAGCTAATGCAAAACAGCAACACATTGTCATCTACTATGAATGATCTGTTCCCAGTACACATATGTACGGTTCTGCATAAAACTATTCCATATTATAACATTAAACAGACCATATTTTCCAAGCATTTTGGGTATATATTTTTATTCCGTGACTCTACTAAAATAATTTCTACAAACTGTTAACTTTTCTTAGATTGGGCTTTTAGTAAATCTTCTTAGGGGCTGTTACAGCTCCACTGCTCTAAGAAGTTAAAAGGGTCATAATATGCTTTTTGTGGATTGATGTTACATATATAGATGCATATACTTTTGTGAAGTTGGGTGTCCACTTTGCGCATTGTTGGAGGCCCAAAGTTTGATGGGAACATGTGCATGTTGGCTGGTAGTGAAGTTTCAGTCTGGTCAATATGCTTCATGTTTAACAGTGTTCTTCCAAATGCTATGCTCCTTCATGTCAAGTGTTGGTGAATTACAACTTGCCATCCGTTTTGGGCTGCTGCATCCATTAAACACTCCACCCCCGAATATTCAAGTATACTAGTAGTATACTTGAATATACTTTTTTCTTTTTCTTTTAAACTAAAAAAGAGCAAGTATACTTCAGTATACTTTTTATGTACTTATCAGAGGTAAACTAAAAAGTGGGCCAATTTAGTTCCAAGAAGTATTAAAATAGTATACTAGGCAAGTATACCAGAAGTACATAGAAGTATACTTACTATACTTGAAGTATTCTTGAATTATACTTAAGTATACTTAACAAAATAAACTTTAAGTACACTACTTATTTGTAAGGGTGCTCATGGACATTACCGGTCACCTCTACTGCATCGCATTAATGCCCCAGGGCACACCGGCTGTATATATTATGACAGTTCTCTATTTACTCTCAAAACTGTGTTTTATTTTGTTTATTTCATATTGTATCTACTTGTGCACCAACTCACCAAGACAAATTACATGTATGTGAAAACCTACTAGATAATAACTAGATTCTGATTCTAATTCTGATGAAGTTTGATGTTTTTTTTCAGAATTGGTATGTTTGGCAGAAAATGTGAAAGCCACATACTGGTGTTCCACTCAATCAAAAAAGAAACTCCTATTCCTATAACATTAACACAAAGTCACTGTCAACTGTTGTGTTTGATCAATTTGATCTATGTTGTACAGTAAAAGTAATATTAGCTGACCGCATGTTATTTTTGGGCAGTGTGCTTGCAAAAACACAAACACAAAAACATACATTTGTTTAGCCTATACTTTCATGTAAACTGGATATCTTTCTCTACAGTTTATTGAGACAGTATCTGGGGGGGAAGAGCAAACAAAATAGCATAATACTGTTTACAATTCCCAAAACTAAGCATAATATCACATTATTAGAAAAAGAGGAAAAAACAAGGTAATGAGCAACACAGGTGCAAAAGTGTTTGTCTTTGAATAACTATTTTCCATATGTGTTACTATCTTTGAAAAGTGTTCTAAATGTCAGAGCAAATATGAATGCTTTTTTACTCTGGCCAGCATCACACATATACCTTTCATATGTGTCAAATCCCATAAATATGCAATGATATAGTAATCTGGTAAATCTGTAAAGCACTTTACGGGATTGCGTTACCAATGAAATGCAATCTGCTTGATGCCACAGTGTCCATCCTAATGTACTTTTATTTTTCTTTGTCTCTTTCTCCTTTCCCCCCCTCCTCGTCTTTGCTCCCTTTGATCACTGATAACAAGATAAAAAGGGCACAGGCTGGCTCATCTGTCAATCAACAAAATTGAAGGTGGAGTCAAAGATTTCCTAAGCTTTAATAACCCCTCACCTATGATTTTCTCCCAACCCATTAGAGTTTAAAGCTCAGGCCTGCAGCCATACTGCAGAGGAATGTAGTGCCTCGGGTACACGTTGCTTGCTTTTTGTCTCAGGACACAATTTACTGTATCCTGTCAGTGAAAGTGGTCTGACTCAACTGACAAAAGCACAGAAGGACAATCGAGTGATCCTGAACTTTGCCTGGGCCATTTCATTGTCCTTATATCCAACACAAGTGCTCTTTTCACAAGAAGCCTGATTCAGTTCCCCCCGAGTATGTTAAAACAGGAGGCCTTTTTCAGGGTTTTATGGGGTGTCCTGTTTTTCCAACATACCTCCAGTGATTTAGGCAATATGCCTGAAATAAAGGGTTCTGAAGGGTAACAGGCAATTCAAGTTTTACAATGCCCCCTCTTAAATGAAAATAAAAATAATGTGAAATAGACGAATGGCAGACTTAAAATGCGCTCAGGAGCAGACTTTACTGGAACAGCACTAAGGGGGCCCCTGTCCACTGCCCTATTTTCAGTCCCCTGGTCTGTTTTCCGGTGTCTTGTGCTGCACTTTGACATCACACTCGCATAACTTTCCAATTAAGCTGCGGGTCTGTACAGAGAATCTCATCTCCATTGAAATGTGGAAAATGGATAAGGCATCACAGCATGTGAGGGACTGAAGAGGGTGAGAATTTATGAGAGGCTGGGTGAAGTGAGCTGGTTCTCTGAGCACTCTGGCGGTCTCGCAGCACCTCACCCTTCCAAGTTAAATACTCTGGTTGAGTTTCCTGCATGCTCAGATCTGTCTGTGGTTCAATCATGTAAGCAAAAAATGCAGACAAAGAGACTATTTATGTCCACTTAAAGGGGTAATTCTTCCATGTTGTATTTGTTTATACTCCCTGTCTGAACAAGCTTTATTGAAATGTACAATTCTGAAAATATCAAAATGAGACTCTTTAGGTGTAGGTGTAGGTTACTGTCACCTTTACTGCACACATACCCACATATTTGAATAGTTTTCCATTTTTGGAGAGCAAAGAAAAGATCCATAAAACTCTAAAATCACAAGCTGACAGTCTCTTCTTTTATTCATGTTTTTTCTGTGAAATCTGTTTAACATTCATGGCTTAGTGTTGGAAAGGATTCACTGTAACTCACTGTCCAAATATTTAACTTTAATCATCTCCTCAGTTTTTTAAACTGATCGTTGCTTGTTTGTTGGCTTTTATACTTAAGTTACTATTAAATAGGTTTGTCCATTTACTTTAAGTCAACATTTTTATCTACCTTTTACATCCACGCTGTGCTGTGGGTTGATAACATGGAAGAGAGTAGAATTACTAATCTGGCAGGCATTATTTCCAACTAGTCTCACATATCTCATTAAAGACCGGGTGCATTTGTTCACCGGACTTTTAACGCTCTCTATATGTTTTATGTTGTTGTCTTTTACAAATTAGACCTGTATCATGGGTGATTTGTTGCAGAACTCACACTAGCAGCTGGAGGAATTAAATAGGTTTTCTGGCACTCTCCCAGCCCTTTTACAGGGCTCTTTTGCCATTTCAAGTGTACAGTTTACAGTGTTTAATGATGCTCTGTATTTTTACCGAATGCTCATTTCTGCTTCCAAGCTGGAGACTAAAGCTAAAGTCAATGGAAGTGGTGATAAAAAGAGTTTGTGGCTGTGTTACACATGCTATAAAATAAGAGGCAGGGATCAACTGTATGTATATGTGATTGTGCGTATGGGTGTGTGTGCAAGCCTGAGTGACTGGGATTAGACCAACACATCAGGCATTGGCCTTTCAATAAAAATTGGAACTAAATATTGACAGCCACTGATAAGAATATTAGTAAAGCCAACAACTTAAGGGGTCAAAGTGAAAGAACATCTTTATGCAAATAATTGTATTCCCTTTAATTTTCTTAGTCATCTTATAACTATGAACGATGGACTATGTATTTTTATTATTTCACATGTTCTAAAAGATTTTTTTTTCTTTTCTGAGAACTTTTGATTGGTTTGAAGTGGCTGGGATTCAATTCAATTCAATTCAACTTAATTTATGTAGCGCCAAATCACAACAAAAATCATCTCAAGGCACTTTACAATGTAGGATTCTGCAGCATAACTGAACATTGGCTGGAATTTAAATGTGACATGTGTGATAAATCTTGTTGGTTAGAATTTAAGGCCACTGTCTTTCTCAAGTCTGACCAAACCACATATGCACAACAAAACATATTAACATATTTTGAAAGTTGAGCTCTTAATAAATTATATAAAACGTTAACTCTGATTGTTGTTTATTAACCATGAATATTTTATGTTCAAGAGCTGTCAGTGTTTTTAATCTGTTGAAATGAATTTCAAACATTTCAAAGTGTTATGTTGTTGGGGTATTACAGCAAAACAGCATGCATTTTAGGACTACTGTTTAAACAATATCACACAAGCATCTCCACAAATTTCAAACATTTTACTTTCGCAATTAGGAGGCAGATTTGGGCCAGGTTTTAAGCTGTCAGAAGCTGTCACTTTATATTCATAGGCTGTGAACTTGAGGCCACACTGACAGGCTGCAACTGACTGGTCATACTGAGACATGTCACAAGACTACTGACTAAAGAACAGCGAGGGGTTCTGTGACTGAGTGAAGTAAATTCAAAAGCACACACAAGTGATAATAATGAGGACTGGCTCACTGTTTACTGTGACTTCATGAGGCACTGTCATCATGTGGTTGTAGAATGCAGGCTGTCTCAGATGCTTGTCTACAAACGCTCAACACATGCTCACCCACACACACACACACACAAATCCACACAGACGTATACAGGAAAGAAAAATGTACAGACTCCGTGTTTCAACTCACTACTCTCACTGAAAGTTCCAAACCAACATGAAAGGGAAAGACATGAAAAACGAGCTGTTTTCCACAAAAAATTAGCTGACGGCCTTTGGCTCTGTAAGCTTTGTTTTAATTTCCTGAACATGTAATAGGCCGTGCACAGAATTAAACAACCATATGGACGGAGTCTTTCTCTTTCATATTCGATAGACGCCAGTCAATGACCCCAAACACCTCAATAAATAACATCAGTATCAGCGCATAAATCCTGACTGCTGCTTTTATGGTCAATTCAATTTTAATAATTGAGTTTACCCGCATTAAAGAGCTGTGCCAGCTAAGCCAAATGTATCTTCTTGTCAGATTACTTGTCATATTCATAAGGTTATTAGTATTGTCCCAATACTGGATCAGAAACCGAGACCACAGTTAAATCATTCAAGGTGACTGCATGAGAAATGGAATGCAGAATGGAACACCCATTCATCCTCATTTGGTTTACCCACCCTGAAGAAAGGCATCACAATATTACCACTCTTTTTATCTAAAATACCAGCTATTATGGTTTGCAGCTGGCCCCGAGGAGCATTTGACCTTTTCCACCTCTGTCTCATTGCCACTGTTTGTAAAGCTCTTTGTTCTGACTAATGTACGTTAATAATTGGGTCTGACCCACACCAGCACTACTTGGGGAGCACACTCCTTACCTAATGTAACCAAATCTCCCCATTTGACCCTGTCTCCTTCCATAAGGCTGGCCCTGTTTTTCTAATGGAGGGTAAAATCATCCACTTTCCCACAGCTCCACACTTTACAGTGCACCTTCAAAACATCCAGCAGAATAAATACATTTCTATTTATTATTAATTTTTTTCACAAAAATCTCAGTCACGGGTAAAAGAAAGGCCAGATAAAACAGCATTGAATTTCAAGTGTGAGACACTTGTAAAAACACGCATGCATTGGTAACATCATCCTCTACATGACTCGGTGTTGTCATGGGTCAGAACCACACTTCTAGACCTGCGTGAGCTTTAATTGCAAGCTCGAAGTTCATCAAGACATTTTGGCCTTCACAACGACAAGGTTGTTGTTCTTGGTCTAGTCTTTGATTGCCTCCCTCACGACAACAACCCCTCCTTCACACTTCCTTCCTCCCCACTGCTACAGCTGGTCTGGTAGTATCATCAGACAAATACAAATTCATTAATCGATTCATTATTCAGCCCAAGCCCCTGTGTGTAAAATCAGCATCATCCACAAGCTGTGTTATGGTTGGACTGTAATCAAAAGAGGCTTCTGTGACAACACATGATGTATCACCTCCTTTTCTCAATATCTTTACCTCTTTCCCAGACAAAAATGAGATATTCCTGACAAAAACTGCATGCTCATTATTTCTCCTCGTAGCAGCAGCTGCGAGAGAGAGAGGAGATGGCCCTAAGTTACTCTGAACCATTAGCTACAGATGAACGAACAAGAAAAGAAGATATTTTTTGCTGATGTGAAAAGCTTTTGATTGCAACAAATCTGGTTTTACATCTTTGAAGATACCCACAATTTTCAGTGTAATGAATCTTGTTCTCATTTGAAAACTGATTTAAAAAAGGTAACTATTCTCCCCATTGTCTGAAAGAATCTGCCAGCAATGCCTCTCTCACAATGTTGGGCATGTGCTTTGGGTGAAGTAGAGGCCATTACCTGCATTTTGTTTGATAGTAATTCGGAGATTTAGAAATTGGAACAATACATCTGAAGGAACTGCACAAGAGAACAGTAAAGGTCTGCAAATGTATCGTCTACTTTAACAGCCTGTAGCAGCAGAAGAAAACCTCTGTTAGAAAATAAAAAGGGTCACATTTAAGCACCATATATTTATTTGAAACATTACTACTGTCTCGTTCTTCTGTGATTAAAATAGCATTTAAATTTGTTGATTGCCACAGTAGATGTATAACGAAACAGCTTACAGAAACAAATATTTGATCAATATAAAGTAATGGAGGAATAAGTACCTTTGTTCATTTGTTCTCACTGGTTGACAAATGATCTCCAGTCTATCTATAATGTAGAAATCTACAAATAAAATCACAACAAAGCACAAAAGAAACCACCGATATAAACAAATACATGCTTTGCTGATGTAAAAATACTGTCAGAGGTTCTGGGTGCTGGATGCACCTGGAATTTATGGTTTTCTTACGGCAGCAACAGGCCCCCACCTCACAAGCTCAGGGTGATAAATCATATGCAGTGATAACAATACCAACCCTCCCAGTACAAATCCCTTTTTAATCACTTCCAACAAGACCAATACACACAGGAAAGGCCCTCGTTTTGGGGGCGCCTTCAGTTTTCCAGCACATTAGCAAGGCCCCTGGAGCAAGTGAGAGCAACAGGGGGAAGAAGGAGGGGTGGATAAAAAGGGGTGGTTGATAGAAGAGAGGAGCTTAAAGGAGCAGCTGTACTTGTTTATATATTATAAATACTCATGGTGATATTCATAGCATTTCTGTTTTGTTTTTTGTTTTTTTTTCTTGCACATAAAATTATACAACTCTACTTATTTGTTTTGTTATCTTTGCTTTATAACACTGTAAAAACTGTCACACACATTTAGTATACACACACACACACACACAAGCACAATATACTTAAGAGTAACCTAACTTGCTGGAGTATATTTTCAAGGCTTCCTTTAACATTTACTTGCGCCCTGCAATGATGAGTGATGTTGCTGGTAGCTCCAGTTCCCTTGTTTGATTTATGTTCTTAATCCAGGATGGAAACTTACACTACATCACATGAAATACAATGATTTTATATTTGTCTCTGTGGTCTCATACCTTAGTGACTTAATGCATGACTGTGGTGCTGACAACCACACTGGGAGGAAATGATGAATTCTCAGAACCATTGGTTTATATAGAGAATTTTTGAAGGGAACCTGTCATCCATTAGCAGATCGTATTATTTGAAGTTGTCATTGCTGTGGTCTTTCATTAGTTATTATGCTAAATTTTGGTTTTGAATGAACCCAGAAAGCATATTAAATTTGCCTGAAGCTACACATAGTTTTTTACTTAAACAGTACCTCCTCAATGACTGTTTGGGAATATCCTTCATTCATTGATCATGTTTTTTTTTGTTTATTTGTTTTTTTTCTTTAAAGCCTTAACAGCAGCATTCAAAGCTAATGGAAGTTAACCAGGCGAAACACCATGTTAATTAAAATATACAGTGCACAAATAGTCACTTAACTGTTTCACAGTTTTTAGAACTATACACTGACTTTCACAAGTATTATCCTAAAAATGGCCTTTTTTCAAGAACTCAAACTGTGCAGTTTTTTTAAATCCATGATTAATCAAAAATGTAAGTTTAAGAAAAGAAAAAATCAAAGTTCAAAGTCACTGAATTAAAATGAAAATTAATAAAATTAAAATTTACTGTGACAGACCGATGAGAGATGGAGTAGTATTTATTTACTTGGACACAAAGCAACTTTACTGATGATAGTGGATTAAAACCTTGATAAGTACTTTACTCTCAGGGTCTTCTTGAAAACGTTTTGTTCCCTGTTAGAGGATAAGTGGTGTAGCACTGAGGTCAATGTGCTATGATGACAAATGAAAGAAAAATAATTTATATGATTATGGCAATTCATATTTCCTCCACTGTAAATAAATTCTCCCCAAAATACACAGAGCAAAATGCATAATAGGTACTTTATCGTTAATGAATCTTCTTGATAATTAAGTTCATTTGGTTAATTTAGTGGAATTTGGTTTAAGAATGATCTGGTTTCCATTGTCAGATTGCTTTTATTATACATTATGCACAGCCTTTCCCAAAAAATGTATAATACTCATTAATTCATATAAAACTTTTGAGTTTTGAATAAACACAGATGCAGAAAGAAAAGATGAGAGATGTCAAAGGAATGCGATCACTTCTTTTAATTTTCATGTCCTGGGTCTGAATCTTTTGCAAATTGATTGCACTTTTCCCTTCATCCTCCGGCATTGTTGTTCAGGAAAATGTGTTTTGCACATGTACATTGAAGTGGAACCAAGGTTTAATTGCCATGCATGAGCCAGAAGACATTGCTGCATGATGTGCTAGCATGGCCATTCTTTTTCCAAAAAATTAAGATGTGATGGCCTAAGGTTACAATTATGTTAGGATAATATTCACTAAAGCACCCAAGTAGAGTATCTATTAAATCTGGATTCTTTTAATAAAAATTATTAAAAAAATACAAAATGTCCTTTGGCTTTAGTGTTTTGCTGAAGCAGTTTTGTTGATAGCAGACTTAAAAATTACTGCAAGAAAAACATTTTGTGAAGTGCAAAATTTATTTCAGTCAGTGGTGTACCATAATGAATTGATATGGTTGACTGAGGTTTAAACCTCAACCACCCGAAACCTTTTGATCATTACTCTCTAGCACAAAGTGTAATTTTAAGGAGAAAATATCAGGCACTCACCTTAACGGTGTTTACATGATATGGCACCATCCAGTGGATGAAAAGGCTGCTCCTATTTTGAATGTGACCATTGTTTCAGAAGATACTGTTTGAATAGTGAGCAAAGCTTCGAAGGCATGTTTGAGTATTTGGTTGAGATTGTCTGGCGATTAAATGAGATGAAGGTAGTTTGTAGTTGAAAATTCTCATTTATTAAATGCTGCAGAAATATCCTGAGAGAATCAAGAATTTCTCTGTCGTGCATACCTAATATTGTCTATATTGACCGTTTAGTTCAGTACAGGCAGTTGGAGAAATATGTTTATTCTATAAGCAGCATTTTGTCAGTTCCTTGGAGTTAGTTATTGTCAGTTTTGTAATGCAGGGGTGGCCAACCCTGGTCCTTTAAGACCAGAAACGTGAGTCTTGGTTGTGTGAAACTTAACACTTATTTTTGTTGGATGCACATAGCAAATGTTGATAAAAATTGGAATCATCATCATTGTATGTAATTATATACTAGGCTGATACATTATGTCCAGTGTGAATTGTTGTTGTAGCTATAGCTTGTAATCCAAGAAGGACTTGGTAAAGGTACCTCAAACTAAATTAGGTTGTGGTATTGAACTAAAAATTTAAGAAATTTAGAAAGAGAAATTTGTCCTTCTGTGCGTTGTCTTGATAAATCCTGAATATCAGTCACTCTGACTCTGTGAAATCAAATCAGCCTTATCAGCGTCATTTCCCTTGTGCTTTTTTTCCTCCTGTCTTGAATTAGAATAAAATTATCAGTCAGCCTTGTCCCGTCCTGGGGACTGAACCCTAACAGTCCTCTCCAGAGCTTCAGATTAAATTACAGATCTTCACACTCCCAGAACCCCCCACACCCTCAACTTCCCCCAATTCTCCGTCTGTCCTATGCAGATGTGACACTTTCCAGATACTGTATTTTCTCATAACACATTGCCACTGGTGGGGACAGAGATGGAGGTGATGCAGGGGGAGGGAGGAATGTGCCAACAGTTTAGGGGATGTACCCCGGGAAATGAAACAAAATGCCTCCCCACTTTTTCCATTTCCATTCCTTCTCTCCACACTCAGAGAGACACAGTGCAAACATCGCAGGCGTCTATGATCTTTGCCAGCTCATCTTATTTGTATTATGGAAAGCTCTGGAGGATTTTTTTTCACATTTCACATTGTAAATCAGCCAAGACTTTAGTAACGGGAACTCTGACAGTTCACAGACACTCAGAGAGAGAACATCATCACTGTGTAGGCTTAGTCAACAAGGTTAAGTTGATCATCATCATCTCTTTGTAATCTCAAGCTTCTTTCAAGTGTGTTTTCAGTCTGCGTTCATAGAGGAAACAAAAACAAACATGTGTTCCGAATTCTGTGTTATGGCTTTCATGTCATCCTCTCAGCCTGTGTCCGGTTACTATAACTGTCTTATCAAACCAAATTCAAGGCAAGTAATGTGTGCCCATAAAAATGAAAAGTCATAAGATTAAAATGCAAACCATCTCCTACAGAGCAGCAAACCATCCACACATCTTATGCATCTGTATATTACATACTTTAACAAACAAGACTTACCTGTTTATTAATCATTACTATGTTACATGAAGTTTACAGGTAGCACATTACATGAAAAACATTATAACCACATCATACAAATAATACATTCAGAGCTTGATGTGTCTGGTAACAAGTGCTGTCAATTGATTCAAAACGTAATCGAGCTACTCACGGTCTGTGAATAATCACGATTAATAAAAAATGTTTTTAACTGCAGTGTAGGAATAAAGACAGTGTCGCAAGCATGGCTTAAAGACATCTCATTGTTAACCACAGAAATGTGCTTTGCCCGAAGATTCAAACTTCAATATGTGTAGACAACTTTGGTTTTACCCAGGGGTGATTCTAGGATCAGACCATTTGGGGTGTATAGGTTCAGAATTAACAACAGTACACTTAAATATAATACATCTGTTTTTATCCCGCATAATAAACTCTTGGGTTCCGTCTTACATCTTTCGGAGTGATGTTAATGAATGTGTGTGTTTATATAGAGTGCCCCGCAGTTCTTTCATTCATACATATTCATACATAGCATCTAATGAAATCTATATGTGGCATGTATGCTCAACTGTCTCTACTCAAAGCTGCTTGCCATTATCAGTATAATCCCAAAGGTGATGTTCCTAAAAATAAAAAAAAATAAATAAAAGACTTGTGTCTCCTGCTGGATAAACTGGTCTTTGAATTACACGTCTTGTATTTATTAGTCATAATTAAGATAGGTCAGTGCAATTATAGTTAGACATTATTGACTAGCCTATTTAAATGACAGATATTAACACATAAACTTTAGTGAAACTGTCTTTAAATCAACAGTTAGTGTCAAACATTTGTATGAGAAAATGTCATCCTTGGATTCGGTAGGTTGTGATACAATAAACAATAGGGTCTTGTATATAATGCCTGTGAAGATATACAGAGATTATGGTGCTTGAAGGCTTTCATGCTTTGAAGCAAATAAGGACAGAAGGAAAATCCAGTTGAGCCAGAGCTGAACCAGGGAAACGATTTTCTTTGAAGTCTGTTTATTTTTTGTAATATTGATACTGACATAAAAACTAAACTGAGAGTCTGTAGCCAAGCTAGCAGCCCTGTTTGGTTGTACTTATATGCTTATATCAGCATGCTCACAACAACAAAGTTAACATGCTGATGTTAAGCAGGGGTAATCTTAACACCTTTAACACTGGTAGTCCACCATGCTGGTAGACTGTGCACTGATTAAAAGCACAAGTTGAAATGTTAGAAAAATAATATCTAAAAGAGAGGTGGTTCAAAGTAGTATTAAACTATATTATACTTTCATAGTTCTATGTTCCATGTAGTTCACTGACTTATCAGCTAGTGTTTGCTCTCTGAGTTTGTGTTGGTGTACATGTGACAAGCCAACAGATGGACATAGCTACAGTGTTATAACGCATTACTATTATCTGTTTTTGTTAACAAGTAAAACAATATTCAATTTTAAAATTTACATTTAAATTTCAAGGAGAAAGATATTAAAGCTAAATGCTATTAGAAGTGTGTCCGTTTCACAGCATAGTAGCATAGTGCAAGAAAGAGAGGGAGTTTTTTTGTTTTGTTTTTTTAAGTGCATAGTAAGCAGCAGAAAAGTTGATGTAAGTGCATAAGAAGTTGCAGCAAATGTCTGTTTTCAACATTTTTTTGAATATTGGGAGTGAGGCTGCTGACCAAGCAGTTAGATAGCTCATTCCACCATCATGGGACCACTGAGCTGAAGAGCTTAGTTTGGGATTTTTTGTGTGGTGATGGGACCACTTGATGTCGTTCATTGGCCTGAATGAGGGAGTTGAGGTCGACAGGTGTTGTTGAGTTGACCACTCTGTAGGCAAGAGTCAGCGCTTTGAACCTGATGCGGGCAGCTATAGGAAGCCAGTGCAGAGATTTAGGGAGTGGTGTGACATTTCTTGACTGATTAAAGATGAGCCGTGCTGCTGAAGTTTGAATCATGTGGAGAGGTTTGCTAATGCATGCTGGTAACATGCACTATCAAACCTCTCCACTCTACCTTTGAGTCTACATTAGCCTGCAACATAACTTGGCTTATTTGCATACATTATAACTGCATGGATAGAGAACTAAGGGGATCACCAAAGATTCAACATTTGGATAAAATAAGGTTTTGAAAAAAAATTTCATGACAATTCATTTATTAACTGTTGACATATTTGAGGCTGTAGCAAAGACTAAAAGGCAGTATGGCTAAAATGTCTTTCCACTGAGTACCATATATCACTTTGAGACAGCAACTCTGCTAAAAATCACATCTGATTTCATTCATGTTATTGTGTAAGTGTAACAAAACCATGCAGACAGACAGGCAGACTGCAAGGATGCTTTTCTTGGACATTTCCAGCAATTTTATCAAGGTCCTATAATGACCAACATTCCTGCTGTTACTTTCAACATTTTTGCCATTGATTAAAGCTCAGGTATACACAATTAAACCACTTCTGTTGGCACAAGGGAAACCTAATCTCAAAGCCAATGTCCTGTCTACCCTGCAGCACCACCTATTAAAATAGCCTGGGCCTCACAGCACCAAAAGCTGGACTACTCAAACACAGTCAAACCATTCTCAGACCCCACGGACCTTGACAGGAATGCTGTATAGCAGCCATAAGCGAGCATCCACGTAACAATCACACACCTTGATCTTGTCACGATTTAGAAAAAGTTTCTGTAACTATAAGTGATTATTCTGAGGCGGCTTTCTCTAATCATAAAGTGGCATTTTTAGGAGAAACTATTCAGTGATGATCTTCTGTAGTGGCTAAGGTGGCTTCGGTCATGTGGGGTGCAGGAACTGAGAAACTTTACATTCTGTACAAACTGTAATTGGAATAAGTCTTGTAATACCTGCGGTACTTTGACAAATCCATTCATATTACCATATGTATCCAAAAATACTTAATCTCATAAACAAACAAAATCATAATTAAACAAATATGTAATTATAAAATCATGAATACAAATGGCACCTTAAACTGCTTCATGGAACTCAAAAGCTTCTTTGGTTGGCAAGATTCTTGACAAATACTTGGCAACACCACATGTGGCCAAGATGCAACTTGAGATTGATTAATTGCTAACATGCAACCTTTCTTTGCCAATCAGTGCAGCATATTCATCATCATTTTAGATTAACCACAATAGGTCCTACTACAGTGCACACACTAAGTTCAGCTAAAGTCCTGCACACAGTAGCCAGAGCTTAGTGCTGTCAAGCTTAGTGTCACTGCAGCTCCACACTCTGGATTCATTATCCAGCTCTTCGGTGTGTCCTCAAAGGTCATGATCCCGAATCGCAGTGTTTCCTTCCAACACAACATCCTTGCCAAAATCAACTCTCAAACTCCTCCTGTTTTCTTATTGAAAAAATACCACCTACAGAGATGTTGCCTCAGTACATTTAAAAACACACACAACCCACTAGTGATCTTGTCTGCTATTCGCAAATGTCAAGCAAACCGATCTTACCCCTTTCTGTACACAATCCATCAAATCACACACACAAACACGCCTGCAGTTTTCAAAGAGCAATAATTGTTCTGCTAGATCCATAGTATTGAGCGCTTGCACTTGATCGAACAGAGGGTGGGCACAGTTTTTTGTTGTCCATTACCGCCTCCCCACTGATCCAACTGCACTTCCTCCGTGTTTCCTCTATTATGTCAAACAACTTTGTCTCGGATCAGGTCTTACTGCTACAGACGCCTGTCCAAGCACATGTTAGATATCAGATTTTGACTCACGCCTGTTATCCTGTGGAGTAAGAAGTGGGTTTATCTGACTTGCCTCTAGGGCAAATGAAGCATGATGCCATGCTGAGGTCTGGAGAAGGTCACAGCTGGTTCACAGAGGCGGCTGGTTCTCATTCTGCCCGTGTTCTTACATGGTTAATTACTGTTGCTGCTGATGGGATCATTTTACTGCACATACTTTCGAGTTTGAATGTGTTTTTGAAAGAAGCTTTTCTTCACACAGTATTGTCATAGAATTAGCCCTCAACCAGGTTGCCCCGAACACCAATAGTGAAGACTGTTTTAGATTTTTTTAACATGTAAAAAATGGAAATGTAAACAGATTGAGTTAATTTTTAGTTCTTATTTAAACACAAGTTACTGGGAATTTGTGTCATTGGACTAGTAATCCAATCACTGACAGTGGTTTCTGCAATTGGGAAGAGTCATCATTTTCCTTGGCTCTTGTAATGTCAGGTCAATAACAATTCTAACTTTCCCTCTCAATTTCTCTCTCTCTCCTGCAGAGGATGGAAATTCCTCATTTGCTTGCTCACTCAGGATTTATTGGACACTAGTACTTTTCTTAGGATGTGGTTCTCAGCAGGTCAGTATTCAGGAATACTGCTGCCAACTAATGACCCTGTATGCACACCAGTGTGTTGTGGGTCGATTTAGCATAATGTCTGTTCATTCTGACCTGCTTAAAGAATTGTTATTTTTCAGCCCAGGTTTTTGCTAAATGTGAAAATAATTCATTTGTTAATCTTACAGTAAAAATTTCCATAATTGGCTGTAGGACATACATTTACACATATAAAGTATTTACTTGTATGAACTTGTTGTCATTCAAGTCAAATTAATTTGCATTCAGGCATATTTGCTATAAATGCAAAGGAGAATCTTATTTATTCTAATTGATACATGAAAACAGTCAATTAATGTGATCTGTCATTAGCAGGAGTGTCATTTGCAGCTGCTGTGTATCATGAGTGCTTTTAATTGAACTGAATAATTAAAGTCAGGTCTTGAGGAATAAGATCTCTTCTGCTAATGAGTAAGCCTCAAATAACTCAATTAAATCATACTGTGCTCCTCGTGGCATGTACTTATGTCCTATGGATATAGATGCATCTCGCAGTTCGTCTATGTTAAGGTGTATGTATTTAATCAGCTGTTTTCCATTCATACTAAGCATGCATAACCAAACCAATTTTTAAAGGCAGCTTGAAAGCATTATATTCCAAGATGTTCATATATGGTGACATGTGCATCTGTACTTATTGGCCCACATTATCTTAGCTGACAAAGGCCAGGCCATGTGGTAACAGCTACAGCTAATTTACTTGTGGGTCCCTCACTTCAGAGCACTTGGTACAACTTGTGAATTCCCCCTCACCACTATCATCAGCACGCACAAAGCCCTCAGATCAGCAATGCAGACAAGCTGCAGGGACACACACTAACAGAAGAGTTTCTGTTTCCCTAATTAATAAACAGCAAAATTTCAAAGCCATGTGCTTGTCATGGAGCCACCCACACTAAAGAGTAGCAGTGTATTCCCATTAGTCACTTCACATAGTTAGCTCATGGAAGCAGAGCTTGAGAATAAATCAATACAATACAGCGCAATATGATATAAAACATGGAATTTACTGCAGTAAGCATCCTATTGATATTGGTCCAAAAGTCCTTGAAAATAACATTAAGTATTGCTTGAAAAATCCTTCATTAATTTATGCTCATTCCTTTTTGTGAATGTTTTATTAGTTCATGTCATCTGTAAACAACTAAAATAATCAGCATCCCCTTCTTCACTGACTTAACTTAATTGTGAGATGGGGTTGACTTGTGTTGCACGAAAGTTATTTATAGTAATGCTTGTGATAGTATGATATAAAATATGCATGTTGTGCACACCTGGCTCCATCATGGCTGCTGTGGCGCTTTAGGAAAATATCTAATTACAGCACTTTTTGACCAGCTTTAGGATCTTTCTTCTCCCTTCAGTTAAACTTGTTCTTGTGTTTTAAGGTGACTTCTCTGTCCCTGTTTTCTGAATTAACAAAAAAAGTCTGTATCTCTGTATCTCCTATTCCACCTGAGTGTATTCTTCAATGACACAATACTGTATTTCACTAAGGGCTTTAAGGTGCTACTTACTGTAGATTGTAGCCAGAGTTAAACATTGTCAGCTCTGTGTATGGTTTGGGTTCAAACTGTGGGCAGAGGAAGTCTAAATGTTGCCTCAGGCAGTTTTTTTCATATACCACGGGTCTGTCATCGATGACTTAGTTGCTGTGGTACAGTGCAGGGGATGTTTTTCAGCATTAACCCTAACCCATGTACAGAATCATTCCCTCATAACGTTAACATGAATATTTTTGCTCCTTGGCCTCTCTTACAAATGCTGACTGATAATTTTTGCAGACGTCTTCCATACTCTTGACTTTTCAGTGACCCAGTTCTGCTCTATTGACAGAGACAGCATCTTTTTTTGGTCTTTTCCCGTTCATCCATCCACTAAATCAGTATAACACTTAGGATAACAGAAGAAATATGTATGATACTTCCTGCATATAATTGTTCGCAAAGCAATCCGATACACTTCCATATTTTGCCTTTACTCCCAATCTGTTCTCCACTTTAATAGAATAAATTATCTTTGTATGTAATTTTTCTAGGTGAATGATCATTGTCACTGTTCGAGAAGGGTCAGAAATACAGAGCTAATTAGCAAGTGAAAATGTTAAAGTCAGTTGGGGAACAAATCTACCAATGTAAAAAATAAACACTTATCTACGTCTAAAATAGTCATTATTGAATAATAGCATAATCACCATCGCTATTGGCATTTCATGCCATTAGTGTCAGTATTATCATTTGTGTGGAAGCAACACATTTTACCCCCTGAATCTTTATTCTTTCCCGACCCCACTATATTAAACGTAATGACTTTCACCCTAAGGCAGCAGGCAGCACAGCATCCAAAGAATGCAATGAGAGGTGGCTAATGGCACCAACATTAAAACAGTCAGCATCTGGACACATATGTCTGAGGTTCTCTCTAGTCTAACCAGCAGCACTCCAGGCGCTTGGCCTAACAATGAATATGTCAGAGGGGCTGATGGAGTCAGTGTTAAGGATAATTGACCATCTTTCTCCTCCATTTCAGTCTATGATGAGTCTGCTTTTACCACACTGGAGCATAAATGACCAATTCATCCAGGGAGCAGCAGATATAATCTGCCTAGATGAGGTCAGGATGTGTTTATGTGTACTTTTCCTCTAGTAGGGATTGTAAATTCCAACTTTAGTCATGCACTCTACATGCTGTCATTTTTTTGGTACTTTCTAGAAGACAAAAGAAATGTGTTTAATTTACTTGTTAAATTGGTACTTACTTTTGACCATCCATTTGTATCTATGGACCTTTGTTTGTATTCAGAAGAGCATCACATGAAAACATGTGGTAATGAGCATTACAACATATCCTAGCTTGTTGATTGCTTTGTTTTACCAGGGTGCGGTCTGTGCTTTTTCACAGCTATAACATCAGCACCAACTCATGTCTGCACAGTGTTGGAGACACTTGTTTAAAATCCCCATGAAAGTCTCTAAAAGTCTGTGAACAGGGCTTACAAGAGAAGCAATGGTGAAAAAAGACTTGCTGTAATGGAGAAAAAAATATGAAAAAAGCCGTGCAAATG
>OMLM01010641.1:0-10462 GCA_900302695.1 Helostoma temminkii
TTGTGGGAAGTACGCCTATGTCAAGATCCCCACCAATGATATGCTAACATCACTCATGGCCTGAAGATGTTCACTGTGAATACAACCCCAGTCAAAGTGGCAGCAGTCTGAACATGAGACCTTTCTACCACACTGTATTGCCTCAACTTCACTCTACTCTACTCACTTTTGATATTAGGTACAACTGCAAATACCCCCTTAGTATAGCTGGTTGTCATAGCAACACCACATGAAACTACTGCTATCAGCTGTGAAACTGCTAACACACACAAGAACAATGGAAGATACTGAATGAAGGCTGCTCATGTGTGGGGCTAAAGAACACAACTAAACAAGACAGAAAGCAAACTGTGGCAATCCATTGTTATTTATTATATATGAATTAAGGTGCAGAGTGAAAGAGAAAACAACATTTAGACTAACTGGGTACATAAAATGCTGCTGAAGATCAACTTACTCAGTGAGTACACAAACATTCATGCAATGGTTACTCACCTCTACCATTCTGTGTGTTTTCAGATTATCTGTTATTAACTAGGATGAACTGGGTGGATGAGAGCACTGAACACTGATAGCAGCCAGTTATTCGTGTGTTGCAGCTTCACAGACCTGCTTTGGAGAAAATCTCAACAGTGTGACTGTGATGATGTTTCTGTGGTCTGGGCTAATGCATGCAGCCCTTCATAAATCCCTTGGAGAAGCCAGTCTGTGGTGTTCGTACAGTGGAGTCCTTTTTAATCAGCCTCTCTATGAAGAGAAAGGCTGGAACAAATACATGAATAATTGATTCGATTTCACTGTAGATGAATTAGCCCAGTTACAGAGTGCATTTTGTCCTCTTTGATAAGCACTGCGATTAGTATGACTACAGTGTACTTTACCTGAGGCATGTATATACATTCTACTATAAATACATAAAGGTCCAGTCTTATCTGACGTTATAGTTGACTAGTGAAACGCACTGAGCCTTTCCTGCAAAGCTTTTCTGGTAGATATAAATGGCTTCGCTGATCTTTCTTCTATGGTCTTCTTGCTCTGTTGTCCACACATAGCTGTTTTTTACCACAACTGGTGGATTGGACAGTGTATTGTTCAGTTTATATAGTTTTGTTGTCCAGAACACAGTGTTCAGATCTGGAGACAAAAATTGGAAGACTATTCACCTCACCTGTTGGAGGTACATGGTCGCCCATTCTCAGCATGGTTCTGCTGGAGGTTTCTTCTGATAAATGATAAATGCTGTCTAGTGCTTGCTCAAGTGGGATTTGTTGTGTTTTTCTGCATATATCTATATAGTTCTATTGCTCTGCTAAGTAAGATCTTAACGTGCTACATAAAAAAACTGAAGTGAACAAAATCCTGAACTGAATATTAGCTTGGCAACAACACTAACAGCATGTGACAGGATCATTAAATAATAAAAAAAATATGAGATGCCTCAGACCAGATAGTATGAACACACTGGCCTTTGCATTAATTCTTAGACCAAAGTTTGTGTTCAGTGCTATAGCCCTGTATGTAGTCAGTCCATCACTGCAGTCTGATGAGCAAGTGCAGCCTGATCACTCAGCTCAGTGGAGCAGAGAAAGTCAGTGATCTTGATTCATTCACTGTAGTCTGCCATGTAGCCCAGTGAGGTTGACACTCAGGTTTTTGTCTAGTATGGTGCTCTTTCTACAGTATGCTGATCCCACACCATAATATATTGCAGAGAACTCAGGCAACCAAAACTAATACCTTAACAACAAAAACAAAAGGGACAAGGTATTGTTTGAGCTTATAAAATGGCTCTGGAGTAGAAAATAGCATAATGGAAAAGATAATATTAACTGCATCCACTCATCAAAGAGCTGAGGTGGAGAATGAGACAGAGGCAGTGAGAAAGACAGTCAGTCTCTGAGCTGTGTGTTAGTATTGGGACTGATGTGTCTGAGACTGTCGATCGTTGGCCTGGAAGGTACCTCAAGCCCCCCACTCTGTCACCATCACCACCTGCTTCAGGGAGCTGATTGATCCTGAAAGCTGCTTGTCAGGGAGGTTGGAACCCCACAGGCAACCAGGCACTGCTGTCTCCTCTCAGCTACTAGCCATGTATCTCTGCATGCTATCTTGCTTACACTTTCATCTGCAGGGGAGGCTAGAGTGCATGCTGTATAATCGGCTTCTGGTTATAAAACTTGAATGACTGTGTCCTGCATGTAATGCATATAGAAGGATCACATGAATTCATGCATCTGGCGACTCCCAAATTGCAATTCTTGAATAGGCTCTCCCCAGAATTGGATATTTTACCTGATCTCTTTATCCAGATGTCAGACAGTGATGAGTGTAGTTTATTGAGCATGGTCTGTCATTATGTTGAGCTGATGCATTACATGCATACTGGCTTTGGCTGAAGTCAGAGCATTGATTTGCACTTATTGTCCATCATCAACAGGGTCCAGCTTCATTTTATTGCACCACCACAAAACAGTAGATTGTGTTTGCTTATGGCAACAGAGTTAAAATCTATAACTGAATGTTTTTTTTTATTCAAATGATCCTAAATCTGTCTGGATGCTTATCTCATGCAACCTAGATCTGTGCTGTTCATTTCAACATCCTTGACACTGTCCTTGTGAAGTTGTTACACATACTTTACACACCCTTTACCTTTCTAGCTATTGTTGGAAGAAACCGGCATTTTTTGTGGTGCATATGTATGGTAAACACAGTGTACACCATACATTTACAAAGAGTAAAAATGACATTCAAAATCTAATCACACACAGAAGAAATATCTAGAGTATGGTACAAAACACAGTAATAGTTTCACATCAGTAATAGTTATAAAAACAATGAAACATAATTAGGGAGATGAGATACAGTAAATTACAAAGATGGAACAGGAAAACCATACTTGCCTAATGCTAGTGAAACAATTAGCAGCAGCAATAATAATAATTGACAGGCTACAGTAGGTGCTTATTGTTGTATGTACTGTGTAACAATAGGCAAATGTTTCAGTTCAATTAAAAGAAAATCACTTCACTTCATTGTAAGTTTTTACCTTACAACTTACCTTAAGTTGTTTAAACACAATGATTTGAAAATAGAACCTGTATTTAAATGAGAGAAGTGCAAACAGTATTTTATTGTTCTTAATATGATAATATTAAAATTTTGAATGTGAAGCCAAACCACATTTCAAAACATTGAGCAATTTCTGAAGGCACATTTCATTTGGCCATGTGAGCAATTAAAGACACTGAAATAATATTACTTACCACAATGGTTGATTTGAGCCATTGTTTAACATTTAACAGCACAATTTAGAAACAGGAAGCTGCTACCTGAATTATCTTTAGCTACACCAGCAGCAGTGTCAGAATTCTCACTCTCAGTGTTGTGCCAAAATAATTCATCGAATACAAGTTTGTCTTGCAGGCAATAAGAGCATGTACAGCAAGAGACAAGAGTTTCTATGGAAAGAGTCTTCTGAAAGCTGACTTTTGCACCAAAAATAAATAATATAAAATATAATCATCTCAATTTGGACACCTGACAACCCTTTTCTATAATAATAATAACAACAACAACAACAACAACAACAACAACAACAACAACAACAATAATAATATTTGTTATTATTATTATTATTGTTATTATATAATTAGTTAGTTACTTAGTTAGTTAGTGACTAAAGCTTGTATAAGGGCATGTCATTGAAGAGCTTAGCATAAAGCTTAGCATTAATCACTCACCTAAACAAACATTATACACATGCATTGAAACATTAATTATACCAGTCAGGCTTGGCAACATTTTGTAGCTTCGGTTTTACATATCTTCAGGAAGAGGTTAGATGACAAAGAAACAACAGCTAAAGGGCTGCACACAAGCTAGTTGATGTCCATGTTTGTTTTGACGCAAATCATTCAAGGTTTTCCAGTTCTCGTAAGGATGTTGCTCACACTCATGGTTCATTTGTCAGGTGTGTGCTGCTTCCAGACTAGATATGTGATCTAGTCAATGATCTGTGGTGGAAACAGTCTTTAAATGTAAACATTCCAGTCTTTAGAAGTCTTAACTAGTCTTTAGGTGTGTGCAGGCCTTTTGGGTCAACTGTTGAAATTAATGGGAAGTGTAATAGAAAAGTGAAGAATAGCGTACAGGCAGGGTGGAGTGGGTGGAGAAGAGTGTCCATAGTAATCTGTGATGGCGGAGTATCTGCAAGAGGTTTACAAGATGGTAGTGAGACCAGCTATGTTCTATGGACTGGAGACAGTGGCACAAACAAAAACAGGAGGCAGAGCTGGAGGTGGCAGAGTTGAAGACGAAGATTGTTGGAAGAGGATGGACAGGATTAGGAATGGGTGTATTAGAGGAACAGCACTGGTAGGACCCCTTCAGAGAGAGGCAAGACTTTAATGGTTTGGGCATGTGCAGAGGAGGGATGTGAAGTGTACTGGGAGAAGAATCCTGAGGCTGAGCTGCCAGACAAGAATTTTTTACAGTTTTAGTGTCCCTGTTTTTTCTTGTTTGAGAGAATTCTCTTTCCTGAAACCCAAAGCTCTCCCACAACAAAACCTGCAGACATGGTATACCAACCCAGTCAAAATTACAATTATATACTATATATACTAATGTGCAATCACAAATATGTTTTGTGAGGAATCAACCTGCAATTGCAAACAGATTAGGTTTTCTGTCAACACAATGACAATCTTTTGACAATGATTATCTTCAAGAGTAACGTGACAAGTCGCAAATAAGTCGATATCATCGATAACATATCAATTAAATGTCTGAAGTTAAATGTCTTTTTGTCAGTCTTCTTTTTAAAACTGGACAACTGTTCTTTTAACAGTGACTCAAGTGCTGCTGCACAACTCTTACCATACTCTTCATCCAGTGCAGAAATCCACTATGCTGCAGCAATCTTGTGTTTTTAAGATGTACCCAGGGATTGGCACAACGCAGAATTACCCCCATTTCCACAATTGTTGATACTACAAAAAGGATACTGGCATGTGCTCTCCAGCCACACTTAGATTTGTGTTAATTGTGGCTCCTTGCATGTAAACTAGCATAAACCAGGATGAGTTAAGTGAACATTCAGGATATTTAACAACTCTCTTTCGTTATTGGAGGCATTTAATGAATAGAATAGAACTTCTTTACAGACATTCCACATGCTTAGTGAAAAAAATGCTTTGTCACTGAGAATGTAACAAGACAATTTGTAAAAAAACTAAACAAACAAAAACTAAATACTTACTAACTTATTAATTAAATATTGCACATTTAATGAAAAACAGGCCACATTCTAGCAAGCCAAATTTGTATTAATCAGCTGTTTAAAGTAGTCCCAAACAAATGCCAACAAACTTTGAATGTTGAAACAATATGATTGGGGTTGAGATCTAAAGAAAGGTCATTTTTAATTCAGAACATATATGGGGAAAAATAATTCCAGTAGCCTTAACTAGAGATATGATGTTTTCCTTTGTCTATTTTGATCTTCAGTTCTGTTTTATGCAATTGGTACAAAGAAGCGTGTAGTACATAGTAACTGCAAGCTGACACAACATAATAGTAGCCAAGATAACATTCCAAGTATTATCAGATCACTATGCTGTATGCATAAATATGAATATGTTATGGAAACTGCATTCTTTCTCAGAGCCAGTGCTTGTCTCTTGACTGTCTCTAATGAAATCAGTGGAGCCTTCTTTGTTTCTATGGCGACACCTCCAGTCACCAACAGTGATTTCCCCTTTCCAACCGTCTTCCCTTCTTCTCTCTGTATATCATTCTCCTCTCATCTTATCTTCTTCTTCACTTATCTGATTCACAGCACTTTTATCAGTGTCATCAAGCTACCAAACATCCCTAACAGGGAGATGTCTGAGAATCAATCTGTGTTACAGTAGTACAGTGTCATGTGCTGTGGGATGTTCATGAGGTAACATCCATAAATATGCATTAAGATCAGTCATATGTTCACATAGGAAAAAAGAGGGAAGGTTTTTACTGCCACCCATTGGACACGATCACATTACATGAAGGATTGTTAATAGTGCAGTTGAACAGTAACAAAGAGATAAAACAGTTCTGGATAGTTTTGTCATTTAAAATCAATTATAGCAGAACAACATGAATCCTGATAGACAATAACTGTAGTGCTTTTTCATCTCTCTCTCTCTCTTTTGTGTTTGATAAATTTTTTGAATTAATGTCTAATAAGATAAATATGGACAGTCACACAAGTTGTAATAATTGTTAGCATAAGCAAATGATGGTTAATGTGTTAATGTCTCGCTTTAGATATATACAGGGTGTAGGTTTTGCCTGCAGCTCCACTGCAATGCTAGGTGGATATAAAATAATGGTGGGCTGTATATACTGATAACTGGGGGTGTCTTGTGTCACAGAGTGATAATCGTGGTGACCAGAGAAATTTTCTTTTCACTGTTGTCTTCACTACCAACAATCTTCATTACCATTGACATTGTAGGATCAAGCAGAAGTAGCCTAAGTCCTTGTGATCACTGCTCATCTGAGAGGGTGGCAAGACATAGTGGACAGACTAAAACTTATGTTTGAGACAGTTAATCCAGTAAGTTTGACTGTTTTGAACAATGATGTAAAAAATATGTGAAACTCTAAAATGTGTTAACACATTTGCAAGAGAAAGAATGTGATGATGACCCTAGCTTCAATAAGCTTGTCTTAGCATTTAAGAAAAACTCTAACATTGGCTCTATGGTATGTGATTGACTTTATACATTAACAGTCTACTTTGTATTTTCCAACACTGAAGCTCCTGATTCAGAACATCAAAGCTGATTTATTCACATGTGAATATTTAAACTGAGAGATTGTGATGCAAAATCAACTTTTACCAGAGAAAAGGTCTGACAGGCAGTTTTGAGAGTTTTTTGAGAGGAACTAGATTACGAAGACACCCAGTCCTCTCTGATTGTTCAGAGCAGTTACAGAGTGATCATGTAGACAGTGTTTGGCTACATACACCAGTGTTGTGTTGAAGCCTTTCTTTCTACCACGTTGCACGTGTTTGTTCTGTCGCCTTGGAATCAACATAGTTACCGAACATGGGGAATTCTCATTTAGTAAAAAAGGTTGTCCACATATACTTTTTTGGGTTAGGGGGTTAAATATACTAGCTTGGTCCTCCTAAGTAATGTGTGTGTGTGGGAGACACTTGCTGAAATATATGTTTTTGAGTGTGAGATGAAATGCAGTGTCTGTTGGTCTGTACATAGGTGATAAATTAAAGCAACAGTTTTTAGACATTCGATAGCTGTAACAGTAGCTGGGTGTCAGTGAAGTAACTGGACCCAAATGCACAGACATAGAACCTTTCTCCTTCCACTTAGCCACTGCTCATGGGTTTTTGTCAAATTAACTTGTATCATGCAAGGTGCATTTTTAGCTGCAGCCCAAGGCCACTTTTGCCCAGTCTTGTTGTTGAATAATGAGCACTGACCTTAGCTGAGGCAAGTAAGGCCTGTTTCTTTTGTATTTACTTGTGTAATACTAACATTTATTTTATCTGAATCATTTAAGTGCGACAAATGTAAAAAACAATACCCAGTGATTCTTAATCTAGAAATTAGAAAGAAGAGACTACAATGCATTACAACCTGTAGTGCTACAACTTAGTGTATTGGCATTTCTACTTATGAACATGCCAGTGTGTGAGCTCTCTGCACCCAAACTTAATGGCTCCTGCCAACAAAATTCCACTTCACCTGCTGCTAATGGAGCTTCCTTGCTGCAGGTTGATGCCAGCTGAGTAGGTGTTGAGGTGGGTTTTTCCACAGTTACGGCTGTTATGCAATTCAGCTTGAGTATGTACTAGTATATAGAGACACTGCATCAGTCGGCCTATAAAATATTTTCAGCCAAATAGAGTTAGTGAACCTCCCCTTAGATGCAGATAATTCAGGTTGATTGAGTCTGACCACATGTAAAATATGACAGTTTATGTAATTTGTTCCAGCAGCAAAACAGAAGGCCAATATATGTGTTCATATTACCACTTGACAAGCTCTTATAGTTGGACTAAAAAATATAGTTCCCTAGTATTTAGACCCAAATACCTTTGTATGGAGGAACTGGGTGGAAAGATGGATCAGCAAAACAGAGGGCTTTCCAGTTCAGGTGTAATTTTAACAGACTCCTCCTCCTTCGTATTTGTATGACTGGATTGGGACAAACAGCACAAATCTTAGGTTGGAGGACTTGACAAATGACATTAACAATGACCTACAGATTAGGAACTTTGGGAAGTAGAAACCATCTTTTAATGGAGAATAGATACTGCTGGTGATGAATAAGTGAAGCCTTCAGTTCTAATTTAGGAACTAAAGCTTCTTAACACTACCACCAGTAGTGGTAGCACCAGTAGTGAACAGGAGTAGCAGAGTAGTGGAAAAGTAGCAGCAATATACCACTCAGGTGTAACAAGTCTCGTGACAGGTTTGGGTGCTGACTTGAGAGACAGATACAAAGTGTTAGAAAAAGCTTTATTATAAGGCCAGTCAGAGAAGCCCTGGAGAACAGGGAGGACCAACGAAGGACAGATGATCAGTGGAGAGGTGGATTGATTGTGTCAGAAGAGTTTGTACTCACTTAGTTTAGGTAAGTGATAGTCGTATAAAGATATCTAGACTTACAGGTAGGCAGCGGAGTAACAGGAGGTCAATACCCAGGCAGGAGAGGGATTGGAATGGTTCCAGGGTCAACAGGTGGGTGGACTAATAACAGAGGAGAGACATTGTTGTTTTTGGAGTTGCAGGTAGGTGGCGGAACCATTGGTGAGAGACAGGTTTGAACAGCGTGGATACTGAACTACAAATATGGTGGAGAGTTGACTATCGGAAGTGACAGTGGTGCAACTTCCTCCAAGATGGCTCCTTGAAGTTGAGCAGGTGGTAATGTGGATCCGATCCTGAAATAGTCACTGTTGCTCAGGGAATCCAAACACAGAGTTAATAAAGCCAGTCCAAGGTCATACACAGAATTCATCCACATACACAAAAAACACAATCCAACTCCCAGGTAATTATCCTGTCCAAGTCATATACAGTGAAGAGATAGAGTCACTCAATCCTTTATCCAGGAAATTAAGCCAGGGAACGGTTCAGAGTCATACACACAGAAGTCCAAGTCACACAGTCCTTTATCCAAAGCTTAGGTTGGGGTAACAGTCCAGGCTCATACACAGGGTGATATCAGGCAGGTAGTAGGCAGAGAGGGAAATCACAGGGTGCAGGTAACACTGAGACACATTGAAAAAAAAAAAAATCACAAAATTGATCAGTATTAACTCACACTATTAGGAGCTTCAGAGACTAAGGCAGGGTACAGGTCAGGCCAGAAAACAGGACGAATAATAGGTTGTTGTCAATATGTGGTTGGCAACTATCTGGCAAGGGGTGGCGACAAACAGACCTGCTTAAATACTAAGGAACACAGGTGGTTAGAATTCAGGTAAGGTCAAGAAGCTTTATTGTCATTCCAACCACATATAGCTGACGGAGTACATACTTAAATGAGACAACGTTTCTCCAGAACCATGGTGCTACATAGGACAGTAACAAGACAGAACATAGAGCTGAGGACCGCTAAGTTGTCCTAGCCACATAAAATGCATCCTGTGCAACCTAGTGCAAACAGTCCTAGAACAAAAAAGTGCAGACAGACAGGTAATTAGTGTGATTGAGTGAGGGAGGAGGAACAGAACAGGAAGCAGACCAAATATGGAGATGGAGAGGGTGGAGAAGGCAGACAGGCCAAGAGACTGGAGATAGTGACAGGTTTATTAATCAACCCTAGACCTAAACATAATTATCACTCATTTAAAAGTCTTTCGCTTGGTATGTCACACCCCAACTGGAAAAGTAAAAAAACAGTTCTGTGTGTTATTTTATATCATTATCTATCATCTATATACTTCAGTGCCATGTACCAACACAGAGGAGAGCAGCTTTCTAAATTTTACTCCACTGCAAGTCAATTATCTTGTAAATAATGCTGCAGCTTCACTGCGAACAGTACTCGATATTGTTGCCCCTCTGAAAAAGAAGCTAGTGAATCAGAAGAGGTTAGCTCCATGGTATAATTCACAAATCCATAGCTTAAAGCAGACATTGCAAAAGCTGGAGAGGACGTGGTGTTCCACTAATTCAGATGAATCTTTATTAGTCTGGAAAGATAGTTTAATAACATATAAAAAGAGAAGTCCCTTTTCCCTTTATCAGGGAAGATCTACATATTATTCATCATTAATAGAAGAAAAGAAAATAACCCTAGGTTTCTTTTTAGCACTGTAGCCAGGCTGACAAAGAGTCATAGCTCTGTTGAGCCCAGTATTCCCTTAACTCTCAGTAGCAATGACTTTATGAATTTCTTTACTAATAAAATCTTCACCATTAGAGAAAAAAAATCAGAT
>OMLM01010645.1:3207-38558 GCA_900302695.1 Helostoma temminkii
ATAATCTCTCTCTCTTTTTTTAATAATAATAATAATAATAATAATAATAATAAATTTTTATCCATATTATGTGGAAAGTCTAGAAGAGCTGTAGGATTATATTATTTCTTGCCCATTAATATGTGCAGGAAGCTAAGATGTAGGTTGTATGACACAAGGGCAACAGTGAATAATCCTCATCCTCATGGTAATTTTTGTGTCTTGAATCCAGAAGAATAAGTTTTCTGTTGTATGTGCCACTGAGTAACTTCCATAGAAATGAATGGGCACCATGTTTTACTCTGGCATCCACTTCTCATAATAGCTTTGCTGCCTAACATCCCAGGAAATCAGTACTGACCTACACCTGGCTCTCATGTGTGTTGTTATACTGCTTCATTCAAAACAATGAATATCCAGTGTGTCTCCTGGTTTGATGCTGTGCTAATATCTTAGCTTCCAGTATTCTCCTGGGTGTTCCTCAAGTCTTCCTGTTCTGATGAGAGCTGCTGGACACTGGGGAGTCTTCCTTTCCTGTCTCAGACAGACTATGTAATTTAAGCTTGCCTTGGGCATGTAGCTATTACTCCCTGGCGAGATGGCTGAAAATTAATGGAAATTGTTTTAGAGGAATCATTATTAACATTTTTCTTTGGATGCCCTTTTGTCATCTCAGTCCTGCCGCATCTTCTGTTTTATTCACACGCTAATTTATGCAGCCATTGACATTCGTGTTGGCGTGTGAATGTGCTGGGAAATGTGAATAATCAGACTAATAATTAGTAATTGCTCTGTCACTTCACTGAGGATATATTTTAGCATTATAAGAATATTACTAATGTATTTATTATCTTATTTAGCTATTGTTTTTCCTTTTATGTTCACTGCCATCATCTCTGTCTTAATAACTTAAGATGTGATGCTTAGGATTATGTGGTGAAAACTGTAGACACCACTAATACGTGGCAACAAAGTCATTACAGTTTTCTCCTTGTGTTTTCTAAGTAGACTTGGTTGTGCTGTAGTACAACATGGCTGGCTCACCCTTCTATGAAGCCGGGAAATCACATTCCCTCACACATATGGCTCAATTTCACACCCCAAGATGGATTAAGAGGACTCTTCACTCCAGACCTGTGCACAAAAAGGGTAAATATCACCCTTGTTCCTGGTGCCGGAAAATCTGCTATTTAAATGGGGAGTAATATAACTGACATTTTCCAGTTCATTATGCAGCCCCTGACCTTCACGATGTATGACTTGGATACTTCTCTGGCAAAAAGCAAGGCCTGGTTTTTCCTAATGGGAATTGTTTGACCTTGTCAGGAACTAAGGGGAGGTCAGGGATGAAGGAGGCTGAAAGCGGCCCAAGAGAGATGGAAGGCAGCTGAGGATAACCTGCAACAATGACTACGAGCACTCTAACATGCTAAACAGCAGTTAAGGTGGCATGGAATCAGATCTGTAGTGACTAAAAACTTGAAATACTCACAGTTTTTTGAGCAATCTAATAATCAGTTTGTTTATTTTGAAAAGTGATAACACCGTGATACAGTATGTAAATTTCTGATCTGCGGGGATAATCTATAACTGTCAAATGTGTATTGCATCATCTGGTCCACAGATCTGTTTGTGGCCAAATTGCTGAAGCTTATCACAGATGGTTTCAACTAATCTTCAGCTGGCTTTTTGCCGTTAGGTCCAACTAAACTTTAAAGACTCCTCAGGATTCCAGATAAATCCATTGCATTGTACCAAATGTAATAGAAAGTAATCATATCGGGAGTCTTTCACGGATTAGGCTGTTTTGAATGTGACTTATAATCTCTTCCATTTGTGTGAACTACAATGATGTGCACTGGGCGCCTGGCAGAGATAATCTTATTACCCAGATGGCTTTTGTTTTCTGCTGTCTTGCTTTTATTCTTTATTAAAACATTTTGCTGCATTAAACATGCTAATTGTGGATGGGCATAATTGGGGTCTTGCTTTAAAAACCTCTCCCCTGTTTGGTAGAAGATTAGGAATTTCATCTTAAGGATTATGTATAGAGTACAGTGAAAGCCCATGAAATAGTCTTGCTTTTGCATTATGTTTAAAGCCTATAAGGCTTATTAATGTGAATGCAAAATGTATTATTTGCCACAATGCCATTGTCATATGACAGAAAGATGTCCACTGATTCGTTTTTATATTTGACAATAAAATATATCAAAAAGATAATTCTTATTCAGTGTATTTATAGGAATGTTCCCAGAATTTGCTGTCAGAGTTGCAACAGAAAAGCTGTAAATTGTTCTGTACTACTATAATCTAGGAATAACTAGAAATGGAACAGCAGCAAACCTAACTTTGGACACCAGAAAGGGAGAATGTGAGGGAGATAAAACCCAGCAATACACGCAGCAATCCTCATTGATCATAGGTGGCTTTCAGATGTGGAGAGATCAGAGCTTCGATCTTACTATGAAATGATATCCCACAATGTGAAGTGATTCCCAGATCTGCGGAAAAATCGAAAGTTGAAGAAAGTGCAAAGAGAATATTCAGGTGTCAGTATTTCTGCCTCGTTCACCTAGGGGTCTAATAAGTGATCACAGAGAAAATGCAGAATCTCTCTCCCATAATGGTGAGCAACTTTTGATTTTGTGTCAAAACATATTTAAAATTTGAACAGTGCCGTCGTTCTTGTGGCGTGCTGTTCTCTCCATGGGGCTTGTCACAGGAGGCGTCACGGCATGCAGCTCCAATACACGGGGCTCCTTTTATTTTTCTGTCTGACATGTTAAGTGTGATGGTACAAAGAGGCTCCATTTTAATTGTTTGGACAGATCACTCGAGAGAGCAGCTTTGATTTGGGGTGTTGACAGAATAGGCACAGGCTTGCTGAGCTGTTTTGGTGTCTGTCTTGGCAATTCTGGCACTGCAGAGTATTGATCACGTCTCTTTAGCTTAAGTACAGCATAAAGTAAAGGCCAAGCTTTGTCCAACCCTTAGTAGCTATTGTTGGGGCTGTTTGGTTACTAGACATTGCTGAGATGCTGATGATTTGATATAACATCACCTTTTTGGATTTGTACACAAAAATCTGTTTAGCCAAATCTTCACTGTTCAGTTTTTATTAGCTATTCTTTCATGTAGATATGAGGAAAGTCTGTCAGCAAGCTTAGTGACAAACAAGCCATTGATCTATAAGCATACTTCTACTGTATAAGCATAGTTCTACTGTATGTGTGATATGTGTATTAAAAAAGACAAATGGGCACTTAAACTGTGCTGTATAGGCACTTTATGAAATAGGAGTATACTTTGATGAAGCCTAGTGTGCGGTGAGAAATCACCTGTTGATGGCCCATAATGTAATAGAACATTCCTTTTGAATAAGTGGGAAGCATAATGTCACACAGTCCATTAATATTCTTCTGCTGTGCCCACGTCTTGGCTCTCTGCTCTGGGGGAATGATCAGGGTGACGGACGATGAGGCGATGACACAAGAAAACAACTTCCCCACCTCTCTTCTCTTTCTTGCCACCCCCTCCGTTTTCTTCACCTCCCTTCAACCCTTCAACACAACAGCCGCAAATTACCCACTTTGCTTGCAATATTATCAGGCCTGATCGTTGGTGTCCATAATTAGAGTCTTAGTGTCGTCTAGCCTCCATTAGGCTAACAATAGAGCCTTGGAACAAGGCCACTTTGGGCAAATAACATGTTAAGAACACTTGACTTTTGTGAAGAGATAGTGAAAAGCATCAGAGGCTATTACTGATCTAAACAGCTCTAAATTGGCGGATGGCTATGTGAAAACCTGTGGATAGGCAGACTGAAGAATCTTCTCAATGGCAGAAAACACGCATATGTGGGCAAAGATGCATATGATGCAGTCAACCCAGAAACTGGAGATACACAGACTCACATCTTTTTGTTCCAACAGTGAGTGGTTTTGCCTCCTGTGCCCATATTCCTTTGACAAAGACATAAATATAAAAATCATGATACTGCACGCTAAAGCCTAGTGGAGCTTGTATTTCAATCATACAACATTAGATAGCTAGCTGCTGAGTTTCGTCCCAGGCTACAGAGAGAAAGAGAAAAAGAAGGAGAGGGAATGCTCTGTATTCTGAACCCAGGCCCCGTTTGATCTCCGCCATCGCTCCTCTAAGACATCATTGTGTAACACTGTAGAAACGGACGGCTTCATGGAGCGAAGGAAATATCAAGGAAGTTATTCATAAATATTAGATAAGATCAAAACAGCCAGTTGCTCTCCGACTCTGAGCTCCTGGGTCAAGCCATCCACATCCCTTTGATTTTTCTTCTGCTACACGGGCAAAGCAAGGAGGATTGACTGTGCATTAAAATTGCACCCCACCCCTTTTATAAAGCTGAAAAACAGGAAAATATAAAAAGGACACAGTCCAATCCTGTTGCTAATAAGCCACTAATAAAGCACAAATGTTCTGTTTTGTTTCATTTCTGATCAACACTTTTCATTATTCATAATTTTCTTGTTTTGATTACCGTCCCTAACGCACAGTGCACTGAACCTGAGGAGATTAATAGGCAGCATTCTCCAAACTCTTCCTACTCTCCTCCAGAGCTGACACAAATTGGTGAAATATCACTTTGATCATGCCTCCTGAACAACAAACAAAACACAAACCTAATTAGCCTAATTCAAAATCGTTCCAAATGCCTTGGTTTGTTATGAAAGCCTTCTTTCTCAGTGCTGTTGTTAAAGATAAAACTCAGTTGGACGAGTTTCTGTTTTACCTCTGTGTTTTTACCTCTGTATTTGTGTTAGGATTTGCAAAGCAAGTAAGTCCCAAAGTGTGTCACATGACCTTTGACCTTTCAACAAAACTCAGTTTCTTTAGTGCATCTATGCCTAACATATTCCAGAAAGCAGCACAAAGTAAACCTGCTTTAAACAGACTTGCAAGCTGAAGCAAGTTTTTCAGAACGGGAGACACACTAAACTGATTCCTTTGTTGATGTTTGGCACCCCAACTGGGTAAGAATGTCAAGTGGCACAGGATAAAAAAAAATTATTCCTTTACTGTACCAACATCAGCAAAGACAGGGTATAAGGTCTGCTAATGTTCTTACTGTAAACTGGATAAATCTCCATATCAGTGGTTTTACATTAAACACATTCAGAATTTACTATAGTCATCATGTTGACCTTGGTGGACTTCTATATAAACTCATGAATATGTTAAGTCCACCATGCAATAATCAAAGAACTCAACTTTTGCTGCTGGTGCCTCAAATTAACTGTAAAGTCGACATATCTCATCAGTGTCTGTTCCAAGAGCAGCACCGCACTATACAACACACACAACATTTGAAGAGTTCACTTACTGCAAGCGCATAAAGTCTACCTTGCAATGCTAGCGGATTAGCTAATGTTGCCACACTAACATATGCAATGACTGCCGGCGAGCTCTTCCCTATTAGGTTGGCACTTCAAAGGCGGTGGGAGAACTTCTTCACAGGCAGTTAAAAGTCTGCTCAGTGTGGATCTTGTAAATACCGTCTTTGAGTCTGTGCCTCTCGGGGGACACTTCACACACTCTTCCAGTCAGGAGAAAGGAGGGAGGGAAAAAAGAGGAGCAGTGACAGGCGTTAGAGGGGGAGGAGAGGATGGAGGTATGGGGGGAGGAAGGTGGGGGTGAGCCCAGTCCCTTGTCACCATCAGGATAGGATCTGTGGATGAAGAAAATCACTCTCTTCTCCTCTTTCTGTCTGTATCTCGCTCTCATCCTCTCCCTCCTCTTCACACTTCACATGATAGCTGACAGTGAAAGTAGAGCATAGCTGTTTGCCGTTTTCTTTTGAGTCATGTTTTTCATAACACATAAATAGAACATGTGGCGTCCTGGGAATTCTGTGATTCTGTGTTTGAGTATACAGGAGGACACAATAGCATCCACTCTTTTCAAGTGTTGTTGAAAACATTTTATCCATCATAGCCATTTGTAGGGCTCTAGTGAGGCCCGGGACTCCGCAAGGAACAGAAAAGAATACGAGACGTGTTTGTGTTTTGTCTGCAGCCATCTACACACACACACACATATATATATATCTATGTGTGTGTGTGTGTGTGTGTGTATGTATATATATATATATATATATACATACACACACACACAGACACAATATGCTCTAAACCCCATCATTGCCTGGTTTGCACACTGATCAATGCAAATGCTGTTATTTACCCAAGCCTGAAATGAAAAGACTATGGATCAATTTGATGCACTTCCATAGGTTTTTGTCTCAGCTACTCTCTCCAAACCCATTCCATTCCTAACCATGCACCCCCTCTTTTTAATTTAGACCTCCTCAAACCCAAAATCTCTAATGCAAAATATAGTACCATGCTGTTGCTCAAACGCACAAACCATCTATGTATTCTCTCTGCACACTCTTTTGCTCTTTTTCTTTCAAACACACCCACAGTGTGACACCAGGGCTGCATATGTTTGAGCTCTGTGTGTATCTGTGTGTGCATGTATGTGTTTGTGTATGTTTTGGGCTGACCCACTTTCAGTGCTTGGCCAGGCTTGTGCTGCTGCTGCTGTCTGCTGTGCTGTGCTGCTAGGGGGAGATCCCTGCAGACTCCCCTGGAACAGACTCCAGCTCTCCTCCTGACAGACACTCACCGTGGCATGTTATCCCCCAGCAGATTTAAGACCTCTGCCTCTCTGTCAGTGTGTGTGTGTGTGTGTGCATGTGATTTAAATATACCTACAAAAAGGCATGTACATGGGTGCATGTGGCAACAGCACCAATGCACACACAAACACCCCTACACACATATTCAGAGCACATACCATCCCAGATCTGTGTATTTTTAATTCCATCCACTTCCCTCCAGCTCCTCCTCCTCTCTTCCCTGTGTTTGTCTGGAGTTATTGTTTCAATCTTGCTGCATCAGGGAGCCCCTGAAGGTTATAAATTAAACATAAATGCAAATGCGCTGAGCCATTGCCCTCCTCCACCTCCCTTCTCCAGCGCACACACCCATCCTCGCCATTCAAACAGATCAGTGTGTCTGCGAATTAATAGGAGAACACTGGGCTTTTTTAATGAGCAGGGGAGGGAAATTGCAAAGCCACAGCATGGCACACCCAGAGCTGCATCCGAGGCAACGGCTTGAAAAGCCGTGCGCCATCATCGAATATGCTAATGCCCCAGGTCCCCTCACTGTCAGCCTTAGTGTTGCTCTAGATGAGATCAGAGCTAAAGCTTTGATCTGGGACACTATTGAGAGCCAGAATAGTCATGTGCACAAACCACACAGAGCAGCAACAGTGTGATAGAGTCTTGTTCTAATCAGAAAAGGTGCACATAACCAGTGATGATGACACTTCTCTGCCAATCCTTGATCATTTGAGGATATATCATTTTTATTTTTTTATACACACACACCTTCTTGGGGTTCTCTATAGATAAAAAGCCCCCTGGTCAGCTTGGTGCTATAGGCTGGGCCTGAGTATACTGAATGTGCAACATTATGGAGACTTTAGACTTTGGCCCATAGCAAAAGTTACACCTTTTATTATCTGTCAAATTGTATTGGAAAAAAAATCACTTGATTTTATGTTTCCAATGAATTGTTTTTCATTTTGGAAATGTAGGATTAAGATTTTTACCCTAACAATGTAATTATTTTTCTTTTTTTTGTGACATAGACCTAAAAATAGACAATACAGTTACATTTTTGCTATTCAGTTACTCAATGAGCCAATGTAAGTTTCCTCTATTATACAAGCTTTGACTTGTACTAACACTGTATCTCCAGCAGGGGTCTTCCCACTGTCACAGACATTGCTTCATTGTGAGTCATACAATGCACACAAAGTATAAGGCTGAGTGAATTATACCTCCTGTTGTGGACATGTGTAACCTGAAGCAACGCTTAGGTGGTAGATACATGTAGTCATCAGTACTCTTGTGGTCATCAACATTACTGTGGTCACCTTTACCTCCACTGGCGGCATTATCATCATCATCATCATCATTATCATCATCATCACCATCATCTTCCTCGCATGTGTTCCCACCACCATGTTTATCATGTCATCCTCGGCACAAGTCTCATCCCCAAATCCTTCTCTTCCCGCCTCCCCTTCTCCCGCCCTCCACCCTTCTTTCATCCACAGCTCCCTGTGTTGATCAAATGCATCTGATCTCATCAAAGCAGACCCTCTGCTCATTCAAGTCCCAACAGACACTCTGGCTTCTTTACTAAGCAGTATTTTACATTCATGTTTGAATACCACTGATGGGAGAGATCTTGTAGACTTTGGTTTTGTGTGGTCCTACACTGCAGCCTGGGATTTATTTTCTTCTGTCTTTTTATTTCATTTCCAGTTGTCTCTGACAAAGTCAATCGAAAAAAGAAATTAAAAATGTATTTTATTCAAATAAAACCCAATTGAGCAATGGCTTTAATATTACTATTACATTTCTATGGACACTTACAGTGGCTTTATGGTGACCTAATCATCCTTAATGGCTTTTCTATGTGCAGTCATATTAAACAGTTCTGTAGAATATCATATAGTTTGATATTTCCTGGCTTTCTATCGTGCTATATGATTTCCTTTATAAAGGGAAAAAATAGTTATTGGGGTTCGCATGATATTAACTATGAGGCACATAGTGCTTATATCTGCTATAAAGTTACATTACATTGCATTGTTATTCCGATTGCGCACAGCTTGTGGTTGCGTGTCCGACTCCTGTCAGAGCTGCAGAGAAGTGTCTTGAGCCGAGGGACAGAGAGGGTGGGAAGAGGCAAAATCAGATCTGGATAACTGTGTAGAAACTTGCACAGGCAAAGTTCACATCTTCTCCTGAGTTTACTTGAAGGACTGGTACGGAGCGGAAGAGCAACGTCCGGAGATGGAGAAGATTTTTCCGATTATGGACTATTTAAAAATACTTTTCACCATAAACTCAAGGGATTGAGTCATTCATTGGCCATCTGAGATGCAGTTATTAAGACAGTTATTGATATTATGATGCCAGGAATGAAACGTTTGTCATGTCGAAATACTGCCGTTTCAATTACCTGTTTTTGTTTTAAAAATTTCCTTCAAAGCATGGTAAAATAGAGAAACATCACAAATCAGCACGCGTAATGGCTCGCTACTCCAGTCCGGATTTTCCATGTGAGGCGCGCCGGAGCCCTGGAGGTGGATAAGCTGGTGGAGCCCGCTCTCTCTCATGCCATGCTGGGCCACAAGGGCTCCGGGAGACGCTGCTACATATTACCGAGAACCGGGATGGAGGAGAGGCGGAGGGGGGAGGAAAAAAGTTTCCTTTAAACCTGGCAGAGAAACTTTCAACATGAAGCCTCACTGACGCACCGTTTCACCACCACCACAGCAACACCAGCGCTAGAACAAAGCTTGCTTTTCCACTGAATATATTTTTCACCTTCCAGTTTGTGTTTTTCTGCCCTTCTTGTGGTATTTTCTGTGTGCAAGGCTGGTCGGGGCTTGCTGTCACTGCGCGCTGAGATGTTGGAGTGACCATGGCTGCGCAAGTGGCGTCGGCTCCGACCAGAACTAATAAAAATAAGAAATTAGCCAGCGGTTTGGGTCCCGAGCTGAATTCGGGGAAATCCGGAGGAGGCGGAGGAGGAGGGACCGTACAGCGAAGTGGACCGATGCATGGTGCCGGAGATGGGACTCTGAATAATGTAGACCACCTCCGCAGAATCGAGCTCAACATGGTCCATTCAAGTTCCACGACTCACAGCGCTCCGGACGGCCATGACAAGGATGGGAATAATCTCACGTCCGCCTCGGCGTCGACTAATTCAACCACTTCCTCGATGGAAACGGGTTTGATTGCGAACCACAAGCTGAAATGTGTGGGGAGCGGAGATCCCCCTCAGTCACAGCCGCCGCCGCCGCCGCAGCAGCCGCCGCAATTCGGCCAATTTGCGCCACATCAGCAGCGACAGATCCAAAGTAACAATACCGCCAATAATAACGGTCAGGGGCCCCGTGGGGACAGAGGTATAGATCACCAACACCACGGTGGCAAAGAGAACCTGTTGGGGGGGCAGGAGGAGCCACAGCAGCACATGCCAGGGAAAGGTGAGGGAGAGCTCACCTGTAAACCTGCGGAGAGGATGATGGGTACCAGGTATGAACATTCAAACTTGGGGCCAACAAACAACTCTGAGTTTAATAACAACTATTACACTCCCAGGCCCTGTTATGAGCAACATGGCGGACAGCAGCAACAAAGCAGTGGGATGGGGATAACGCACTCCTCGGCACATAACAGCATGGAGAACTCTCACGAAGCAGGGTACCACAACAGCCAGTACAACCAGTACCAGACTTACCGGGCGACCTACGGCGGGGGGGCTTACGGAATGATGGGCCCCTCTGGATGCCGACAACCTGGGAACATAATGATGGGCAGCAACTCATCAACAAGTCACGGGAAGTCTACCCTAGCAGCTGGTTCGGGTGGCTTTCAGAGGTTCCCCGGACAGACTCAGCAGCAACATCCCTCAGGGGCCACACCGACCCTCAACCAGCTGCTTACATCCCCAAGCCCGATGATGCGGGGTTATGGTGGTACCTACCAAGACTATAGTGGCCCCACTGCACAGCAACAAGCCGGAATGGGCCTGGGGAAAGATGTGGGACCCCAGTATGGAGCCACCTCGGCTCATGGTTGGGGTGGACAACAGAGAAACCACACTCATTCAATGAGCCAGGGAAACGCAGGACAAGGCCTCGGCAGGACGCAGGTGAGTTTTGGAAACTTCACTCAGGCGCTCCGGTGTGTATCAGTGAACCTTTTTGTCGCCGGTATCTCACTCGTAATTACCAGGTGCTCCGTGTGCGTCTGTGTTTGTTTGTGTGTGTATGTGTGTGTGTTTGTGTGTGTGAGAGAGAGTGTGTGAGAGTGAGTGAGTTAGACAAATCCTCAGTGTGCCTCGGGCAGGGTTCACTATATGGCGACAGGAGTGCCGAAACTTGTAAGTGAATGATTGGAAAATAACACAGGCTTTTATTTTTAACAAGCGGATTTTATGCTGAAGAAAAACTATTGCATCTGATTGATTCTGATCGATACACACGCTTTAAACGTTAGATGTATATGAGATTTTATGAAAGGGAGGAAAACCCACGATTTAATTAGCCAACAATAGTTTAATAGGCTTCATTAGTGGCTTTTGTGTCGATATTGCAATTGTTTATTTTCTAGTCTTGTGCTGTCAGTATTATTTCATTTTTAGTTTCATTCAGTAGGTTAAAAACGTCACTGTTGGGCAGATTTACATCTCTGCAGACGTGGTGTCGGACACGTTGCCAAACGCCATTTAGAGGACGCGCTGTGTTCGAGGCTCTAACAGAACCAAGTAAAATATTCCTATAAAAAATCTTCATAAACAATAGTAAAAGATAACACTGCTATATTCCTCATCGCTTCATGGTTAAAAGGTTTGAATAATCACACGGGCACCGCGGTCGTGGACAGACCGCCTGTCCCTCTCTGTGCGCTCCTTATCGAGAGCGCTTCTGTGCGCCACGTTTATTCCCGTTGAGCTCTGTTCAGAATTTGAATAGTGGAGGTAAACTGGCTGAAAGCTCTCTGCACTCGTGGCTCACAGTTGACACCCAGTCTACCATCTGATTGGCTCCCTGTGGCCTCACTAGACAAAATGCACTGAGAAAAAAGCAGGATACAGGGCATCTTTGGCCATGGCGCTGAGGTGATGCTGCATTCACGTATTGTTGGAATACTCCAGACGTGGAGGCCGTCCAACGCAATTATTAAGGTTTAGGTTTCTCGTATTGTTTTCAAAATGAATCGATATATAAAACACTGCCATACCATCTCCAAATAAAAATAAAGACTGTGAGTTACAATCTTATATAGCTTGTTATATGTTGTGAACAATAATGCATTATAAAACACTTCCGTTAACATTTTGGAACATAAGGGCATGCTCACTTTAAGTAATTCACAGCCACAGTTTTACAAAATAACCTCAGAAGCTGACTTTTAGTGGATGGACACTTCTGCAGTTGGGGGCTGATGCCTTGCTTGAAGGCACCTTAGTGGTAACAGTGGAGGAAAGGAAGTTAGTGTCATTAATTATTCAGCTGTTTTGAGGAGCTGCATTCAAAGATCCCTGGGTGTCCCTGAACTTTGTGCTGAAACATGTCAACAATGCACAGACCTGCAGCCTGGGGAGAGTAGCTGCTAGTTCACAACTCTGAACCAAAACATCACTGTTCTCCAGAAGAGCCGTTTTTCTGCAGTTGTTTTTTATTCACTAAATTATGCACACTGCATGATGGCACATCTGGACGACTGGAGGGCAAGGTGGTTGAGCATAGCTTATACTGTCTGCCTCTCCTCACAAAACAAAAGCAGTTCATTAGCCTACATTGTTTCAATCAAAGGCAATTTGCGTTGGATGCTGGGGAAATGAAGTGAATGTTTTAGCGTGGGAGGGTTTGCTGTTGTATTGATTGTAGCAAATTATGCGCTGATAAGATGGTCAGCAGAAACCCATACTCTCTTCTTACTAAAATAATAATTATTAGCTGTATATGTAGATACAGTAGTTGCATGTTGTTTTTGTGCATTTTTCACCAAATAAGGCCCTAAACAAATCTTACATTTAACATTTTATGCTGTCATTTCTTTTTCTTTCTTTCAGTTTCTCTCTTTAGGAGTAAGTGCATGTGCTGCAGATTTTTTTTCTTGACTCTAACAACATTTCAGTAGCAGTATATTAATGCTACAAAAACCCTATGTTTAATTCATATTTGGAATGGTAGCACTCCTCTCCTGCGCACTGACAGGTTGTGTGAGAAAGGCGAACGGTGTAGTGCATAATACTACCTCCAAATTGGCCTCGTGATATGACTGTGCTTCACTTCAGAGCGCGTTTGGTTGGAGCATGCCTCTGTCACCTGTTGGCACAGTTTCCCCTCTTTCAAATTCAATTTCCCTCCCCACTGCCTCTCTTCAGGAGCAAGCTGTGAGCGAAACAAGTGCACCTCATTTATTCCACTGTCTCCCCACTTTCACTCACCAAAATGAAGACAGAGCCCCACCACTGTGTGTATGTTGTTTACTCTATGTATGTACACACATGACCGATATATAAAATAGTTACTTAGAGGTGTGGGAGTCAAACCTGCTTTCTTATTACATAGTGCTGATTTGTCAAATTACCATGGCTTATTTGGTTGATCAGATGAATATTCAGTGATCAGTTTGCGACCTTCTGTCTGAATTTTCGTCTGTATGTCAGCTGCTTTAAATCCATGGCGGCGCTCAGCGTGTGTTATTCCCACCTCAGGTTCAGCATCTACCTACAGCAGGAATAAAACAGCATATGTGGAATCCAAATAACTTATATACGTTTAAATCGTAAATGAAACATAATGTTCTGCCTCATCCTATTTCTGTAACAAGGATCCATCTGTTATCCGCTAATCGGAATACACACACCACACACAGAGAACAATAAAAGTAATTAGTAGATAATAATGAGGGACTAGCAAGTTGAAAATAAAGTGTTGTTGCTTAGATAATTACAGCAGCAGCTAATTTAAAATATGACCTAATAAAACAGAAATGGATATCTGCAGTTCCTATTAATTTATTACTCTTATGTTCAGTGTTTGCATTTGTTTTTCAGACTTGAAATCAAAGCTCAGTAGTTCTACTTATCAAAGACTAGTCCCAATCCCTTCCTTTGCAATGGGCTTACCTTGAAATGATCCTTGCTCGCAGTGCTCTCCAGTGCATACTGTTTATATTTCTCTCTTATGAATTATTAGTGTGATACGAACAAAGACTTTATAATGGGAGCAATGCATCAATGTCACATTGTATTATGCAGCTATCTCAGGGAACCTTGTGCATAGTGATGGGCCTGACTGTGGCTGCTGGAATTTAATTTATGGTACATGTTGTGCATCGGACAGACAACCCATGGGGTCTGGTCAGGAAATGGGCATGCAGGTGTGTGTGTTTGGCTGCTTTTTTTTAAATGTGTGTGTGTGTTTAAAATATGTGCCCTTCAGTTTGTGTTTCTTCTCTTTTTGTGTGTGTACAGTCAGGAGCAGGCTAGAGCCCCTTTGTCAGCACCGAGCTGTCCAAACTCAACCCCACCCCTCTCACAACGTGTATCCCTCTCCCTCCGTCGCCTGCCCCTCCTGTCAGCCGTTTGTTTATGTTGTTTTGTTTACATCTCTGTCTTGGCCAGCCAGTGCAGTGCTGATTAGCAACACTAGAGTGAAATTTTAATTTGCTCTGTTGCGTCTGATAAGGGCCTGGCACAGCGTTTTTCATCTTGCTTGCATGAAACACAGAGCCTGCTTAGGTAATTGGCATGCTGGGGTTATCCCTGGTCTGCTGCATGTAGTTTTTATAACATGCAAATTAAATTTGATTTTGAAAAATAATAAGAATAAAACAAATCATCTTTCCTGTTTTTTTTTGTCTGGGGTCACCGTGCCCTCATAACTTGCCCTGGAGTTAAAAGGTGTGTTTAAATGCCTTTACGAAATTATTTAATTACTGGAAGCGGGCAATGATTTGGTGTCACTTGTTTCTCACCTCTGTATTTGAACTGCTGGTGTCAGGTGGAAGCAGAAAAATCAAAACCAAAACATACCACAAGAACTGATCGGCACTTCCATTTCCTTTCTCAGCCTTATTTAGTTTAATGGTGCAGTGGTGGATTCTACCACCACTGCTGAATGCAGTGACTATGTATGAAAACTATGTCTGTCTTCTGGCATTCTGGGATTTAAAGGATTTATGATGGGTCTGCTTTTAACTGCTACCAACATTTTCCCTTTATATATTTGCTCTCTGCAATATCAGTTAAATGAAACAGAATTAACGCACTTCTTTAATTTTGTCTGTAGTTGATCCAAAAAAAACTAGACATAGAATAGTGAAATAACGTTCATTGTTCTTTACTGCCACTTTTATTGATAATAGTTAATGTAGCCTGAACAGTAAAACAATATCACAACAGTCATGTAATCACAACTTTAACATGTGTTTTACGTAGCAGCAGCATTGTTGACTTTGTTGTTTGTTGTTCATTCAACCAATGCACTTTCATTTATATTTATGACATAAGAACACGCAAGGTCATTATTTTTATATATTGTTGTGAAAATTTTATTGAATCTTACTCTCAGTAGGTCATTATTGGCAAAAACATACATGCACGGAGACTTACCAGCTGCCTTCTCCGTGTGAGTAGAGATAGAAAGAGTATAGAACGGCCAGAGATGTAGAAATGTAGGCGATATCTGAAGTGAGTCACATGGAACGCTGCTGACTTCTGAGGAATGGGCCTGGCCGGGTTCACAGAGAAAGAGGGAGTCAGTATCTAAACTCTGGCAAATGTCAGCTAGTTAAAATCCTCTTTCTCTGAACCTCAACCCGCTTCTGCCTTGTGCAAGAAAAAATATTATTTACATGTTGTTGGCCTCCCATGCACACTAATACATTAGGTTTCCTCCCTATAATAGTGTGTGAATTGCTGGCAGTACGCCAGCTCTTATGTTGCTGGCCCAAACTTCCCACCACCACCACCCTGACCTTCACATATGCTAATTAGCCACGTGCAGCTGGTGAATGGAAGGACCCAATTCCTTCCCCCTCCAACCCAGAGATAGATTTTTCATTCAGGATTTATTTTTTTTTATATTTGCTAAAGATATACATAATAGTTAACCATACTCGCTAAACCATTGGTGCTCTATACATATTGCTTCACTTTGAGTCATCTCTTCTTGTACTTTGTATTTTCTCTCTAAATACAGCCTCTCCTCTTTTATCTGCCTCTCTGTCCCTGGCTGTCACTAGCTTGGTCTCTCAAGGGACCAACAGTCAGTTCAGTATTTAGACAGCCAGCATTTTCTATCGAATATTTATACACTGTGCTGTATCAGATCTACTGAAATACTGTCCTGCTTGCAGTAACTGCTGCCTCCCTTCCCTTATATTCTCTTTGGTCAACAGGAAAGGAGATGGGAAGCATCCGGGTTAGTCCCTCCGGAAATGAGCAATTTAGTGATTGTAGTGATTAATGGCAATTCAAAGAGTCAGCATGATGTTTTTAAAATCCAGCCAAACCTGCATATTTTTCCTGTTTGTTTAACAGAACAAACTGTGTGATTGTTAAGTTGAACAAAAGCAAGGAGAAGAGGTTAATTGTCGGATTATCTTGGGATTTTTTATTTGTGCATTAGAATTTAGAAAAATAATGCTGCACATTGTTTTCGATTTAGGATTTATATTTTTATATATTATGAGGATTTCTATCTTAGTGTGATCAACCTCTAATAATAAAATGTGCACATATAAGCAAGTCATTTTTTCATTGTTTTATTCAGGAAATACTGATTGTTCAAAAATTTCTTCAGATTGATTCTTACAGTGTGTTGAAACATATCTGACATTTAGACACTTTACATTTAAAATATAAATACATGCTCACGTAGACGTGCATGTGCGTGTGTGAGACTTCACATGTGAACTGCATGCTGTCATTATTTTCTCCCTGTGAGAAAATAATAATCAACATCATCATCATTGTCATCATCAGCATCCATCACTTTACACATCAAAGCCTCTGCACTTCTGTCTGTTTCCAGACTCGAGACTGTGCTCTCCAGTCACACGTCTTGTTGTTTGGGTTGAGTCATCTTAATCAGTGTTGACACGGTGGGACCATTTACTCAGCTTCAAGAAAAAAAATGTACACCAGCAAGGTGCAGTCTGTTGTTTATAAAGCACAGCGAGACAAAAATAGAAAATTATGGGACATAGATGATGGACAAAGTTTCTGTTAATGGGCTTGGGTCTGTTTTTACTTTTTTTCTCAAAGCCCCACTTACACACATGCACATTTACACACAGACAGACATGCACTTGTAAATACACACTATCTGTCACCCATGTGTTTTCCCAGCCACAGCACGTTTCTTTAGCTTTTTTCCTTTCCTTACAGTTTATGGTGTTTGTGTGTGTCTGTGTGTGAGAGAGAACAAGAGACGGAAAACAGAGCTGGTCTGTGAATATTTTTATGATTTATGGACACTGGTCACAACAGGACACCAGTGGTCACTCCTGGATGAACAGTACCTCTTGTAGATCAATTTATCCCCACAATCCCCACTTCACACAATATCCTCTTCCAGAGACACGAGCACAGTGAATACATATACACATTCATATTTTAGAAATTTCACTGGTGATACTGTATGCATAGAACATGTTATGTTAGAAATTTAGTTCTACATTTCAGCCTCTCCTTTGACACAAAATAGATGAACTGGATTAGATATTGACAACACAAGTGAACTTTATTTTGGAGTCTAAATGTCTTATTTCTTTAAGATGTTAATTCCTCTGAAGAATATCAATACGCTTTGCAAGCGCGGATGTTTGCAATGCACTGTTAATCTCCCTGTGCAACTTCTTCTCTGTGTCTCCTGTGTGTTTCTAAGTGCGTGCGCGTTTTTCCGCGTTTCCCCACTCAATGAACATTCATAGTTACTGTTGGCTAAATATTCAAAGGTTACTGTAATGTCAGACACATGCCAGAGGGGAGTGTGGAATACCACATTAACATAATCCATAGATAACTGTCCCATTTACAAACATCGCCATGCCGAGCTGATCAGCACAGCACTTCAGGAGCACATGACTGCTCATGCTTCTTCTACACTGCATGAGACTGATGGAACAACTACAACACAGTGGCACCTTACTGACTGAAAGACATTTCCAAAGAAAATGGCTGGTTGTCAGATTGTGGCATGATTCCCTAGGAGAAAATATGATACTTGAACCTGAAGCATTCCTCTGAGACGGGGCCTGGCAGCTTACATTGCTCTCACAGCTAGAAAATGTGAAGTTACTGTTGTCTTGTCTGACCTGCGGGCCCCTGCGTGCATGTGTGAACACTTTCTTGTGTACTGTGAAAACATCTAATAATTCTTTGGATAGAGACTTGATTTGGAAACATTTTTTCTGACTCTTACCAATTGCCTTTAGGAGTAATATTTTTTCCTGTTTGAGGTGAAGATTTCTTTAGATTCAGACCAATGTTAGAACAGAAATAGCCACAACTTTGCAGTTCTTGTATTTGTTAATGTCTTAAGCAATGAAGCAAAATTATCTGGCAGGACTAATATTAATTAGATGTTTTATGGTAGTTCAGGCGGCTAACATGTTGCCCTCTCACCCGCTGGGGCTGGAGTCTGTGCTCACAATTGGAGTGATTGTATTGATAATTATGTGTGCATAAGCTGAAGTAGAGAGCTATTCTGCATTTTGAAAAATACAATTTATATTTACAGCTTTATTTGACTGTGTGAATCTGCACTTACAGCATTGTTTTTAGGGATCCATTGTTTTTCCTCGCATAACGGATATTTTAATGAGTCTGTCTTTGGAAATTCCCTGTATGTTGTGGTTTGTGTTGGTCGCTGCAGACTCCCAGAGCTCCCAGACTTTTCTAAACTTTTTTACATATTGGACACATTCCAAAAAGCAGAGTCATATGTGGAGACCTCTGAAATTCATGTTTTCTCCACTGTGTTTTAAAGCATAAACAACCCCTTCATCTGTCTCTACTGTTTTGTTTCTCCCCTTCCTTTTGTGTTTCTGCCTCTGGAGAAGTCTCTGCCTTTCTGTCTTTTGGATGCTAGTTGTGAGTGACCTTGGCTGGTGACTACAGTGCCTACTCATTAAGTAGTAAAGATGAATGTTTCCATTATAGCAGGGGGAAAAATGACCGTGGCCAATTAATGGTAATTAACAGGGAGAGGGCGAGACACTCTGGAGGACACCCTGACCTGCACTCTGGAGGGGGCAGAGTGGATGAGTGTGTGTGGCATCGATTTAGGCATATTTCTGTGGAAAAGTGTGTATTAGGGAATGCATGTAGGTATGCAAATAATAATATAATAATATTAATAAAAGGTTACAGTTATGGTAACAGTATATATCAAAACATGTAGCAGATGTGTGTGCCTGTGTGTATTCAGTGCAGGAATGTGTATTATGTCTGTGTATATGTAATCATGATGAATGTTTTAAGTAGTTAAGGCTACAGTCCATGAGATGTTTAAGATGCTTGTGTGTAGGTTTGTGTTGTGTGTACATTAAGCTGCAGGTGTGTATTTTTCAGACATTCTTGTGTGCTCACAAATAAGAATATCACAGTGGGACCCGTCATGTGTAAGCATTTAGAGGTGACAGAGGTCATCTGCTGGCAACGCCTCTGTTAGACTTTTGACCCCTGATGTGATGTCACTCACCATCTCGCAGCCCTTTGCTGCAGCCTGGGAGCTTGTTAGGCAGAGGTCTGATATCAGACGGCCCTGAAATGTCAAGCCAATATACCATCAGTGCTAATGAACATTTTGTGATGATTTTTGTTTCTTAATTGGGGATTTTTTTGTGCTGATCTGCAATATTTTAGCATCTCAGCATCAAGGAGAAATTCAAGGTTGTTCACTGAGAGATGCTCTTACTTTCTCTCGGCTGCGCCTGATTTATTTTCCCCACCTACTTCCCTTTTTTTTTTCTTAGGTGAAATTGTCACAGCCATGTAATCCTTTGGGTGCCACTAGCAAGGAGACTAACACGTGGGCATGCAAGCAATGACGCATGTGTATTTGCTGAGATATTGGTGACAGTGTGTTTAAACAGTAGGTAGCAGCAGGTCTTATGTCCAACATGGAAATCCTGGCAAGTCAATAAAGTGGTGTTCGATATACCAGGGAGCAAGGTTGTGTTGTCACTTTAAGAGACATGTTTGAATTGGCAGTTAGTGAGAGAGCATTTGTAAAGGCTGGAGATTTTTTAAGATATTTTTCAGAGTGCTGGCAAAGTGCTGCTTTCAGGGCCTCTGAAATTGCAATGCCTGGCAAATGGATGGTTTGAGGAGTATACAATGTATTAGAAGTCAATTGTGCATGCGAGGGCCTATTTTCCATATCGCTAGTCGAACAAGTGTGTTACCGTGTGTATGCATGCACACGGATGTGGCTATTGCATCTCTGCTGTCACGCACACACACAGACTGTATAAGCCCCCACTTTTTCTATTCCCCTGTTGCTTCAGCATCTCTCAGCTCTGTCATGTGCAGGTTTGTCTGGTGGGGTTGACGGGGATGTTACACTATGAGGGTCGTGGTGTACATCAAAAACCATTATCCATAATAGTCTCTTTCCGCACACCCGCAAATCCATTCCATTTTCTTCTTCTGGCATTTATTTTATGACTGCTTACATATCAAATATTTAAATAAACAGAATTGGGGGCTTCGGCTGAGGTTTGCCCTGGGGTGAAGGTGGGAGTTGTGGTGCAGGGAGGAAGAGGATGGATGATGACATTCATTTCCAAAATGACAAAAAAAAAAAAAACAAGGTTGGGTGGTGGAGGTTGGGGTGCTGTTGGTGTATGGTAGGAGGTAAAGCAACAACAGCGGAGTTGAAGAGAAGAAATGCTTCGCTTGGCTGCAATCAAAGGGGGAGGAGGACGTCAGCATGGTTTTTTTGCTTACGCCTGGCAGCAGCAGTGACAGGCGGTTGTGCACACCCATGTGCGTGTGCACGTTGTTATGGGGCTCATCTGTCAGCGTTTCCTGGGGATGCGGGAGGGCGTGGGAGAAAGCTCTTGTGGCTTGTAAAAAGCAGTCCGCTGTACTGAAGCAATATCAATTGCACGACAACTGCCAAGGAGATCAGAGCATGACACAATGTAAGGAAAGGTAAAAGAACAAGAAAAGAAACAAAGTGTAGCACAGCTATTAGAGGAGGTAAAAAAAAAAGAAACAGAGGGATGGAGATGATTTATCTTGTTTCCTCAGGAGAGGAAGATGTAGAGAAGGTGGGTGAGTGTTTTAGGGGAGAGGTATAGAATGAAGGGAATAAAGAGAGAAAGAGAGGTGTGTATTTACGTGTATGTGCAGAGATGGAGTGGTCCTGGAGTGCAGGCCGCCAGTCGTGCAGTGCTGCCTTCAGTGGGAGGCCCATTACTGTCAGGCTAATCTTAAAATAATTAATTGCGAAGTCGACGCTTTTTAAAGAGTATTGTAATTGAATCCTAAATTAGGCTTGGGAAAGGGGACGCGTCCTGCTTTGCTGCAAGTGTGCTCCCATTCTCCAGTCATACACACACACACACACATCAGTGGGTCGTACACGCAGGCGGGCAAAAGGAAAAAAGACAACAGGCAAAGGAAATGCTAATGAAATGCATATTTGGGGAGAAAGGGGCCATCTATAATTTAGCTGTGCTCTTTGAATGTGAATGATGTGTGTGCAAGGGCTGTGATTTATTTTTGTTGTGCAGAGGGATAATTCTGTCAGAATAGGCTTTTATTCTTGTAAACAAATGTGGGGAAAAGAGCAGAATAAAAGTGGAGTAATAAAGTAAACAGAATGGTATGAATACATTTAGCTGCTGGCACGAATAATTTGTATAGGGGACGGAGGGGTTTGATGAAAGAGAGATGACAGATATGAGGGCCGTGAAACTGCCTGATGAAATTTTGGTTTGGCTTCTAATTCACTATTTTCTGGCACTTGTTTTTTCACTATTGGATTAGTACTGAGTATCTCTTCCTTTCCCACACCCGCACATTTAGGTAGAGCATAGTCTTGTGTACACACCCAACATGTACCTTATAACCCCTTAAATCCTCTAAGGTCCTTTTGCACTAGCCTCTGCACCAATGCTCTGTTAAAAATGAGCAGCTCAATGTGCTTTCACTTACACAGACTGCTGCTCACATGGCTCTTCCTGAATGACCCCTTCAGAACGATAGGCTATAGAACTTTCTGGATCAAAGCTCTGGGAAAAGGTCTGCCCTCCATAAACGTCGGCCTTGCTCCATAACTCTGACAGGAACAAGGGAAGAAAGATGGCACATGGTGTGGGGTCAAGGAGACAGATCTGCAAGGCAATAAAGGGAAATAAGTATTCAATGGACTCCTTTGGTAGGAGCTAAAAAGTGGAGGAACTGTGTTAACGTGCAGTGTAGTTTAGACCCTTAGTACATGGCATTTAAGTTCTCTTTTGTATCTATATTTCTGATAACAGCTTCTGTTTTTACACCCCACAAGCACACAAATGAGATGTCAGTCACAGTACTTTTCTTTCATGCAGCACTATGTCTCATTCTAATCTCTACTAACAGAAACCAACCAGTCTAACCAGTCCGTCATTGTGGTTGATGCTGTTGTTCACCCAAGGGTACTAGACTGCGCAATTCAGGTTCTGCTTCATTGTCATCTGTATTAAAATCATAAGAATTGAAATACAATGAAATTCTTTTACTCTGGCACAAGAATCTGGCTGCATCAGTATGACAAATCAAACGTTCCTCATGCTGTTTTCCAAATGTTTGAAACCTGTTCAACTCCTATTTGGCCCAGATCTGACATCTATAAACTTGGCTCAGAACATCCCATTTTCTCCTGACTGGCTGGGATGAAGAACAGCAGAGAGGACAATATTGTGGTCTAGCTGAGCACAGCTGACTCTTCTGTCTCTGTGATCCCTCTATCAATAAGGAACACAAGCCTGTCAGAAGGCCTGCCAACTGTCTGGCTGTCCACGCAGCCTGCTCTCTACACAACATCTGGACACAGATGCTACACACTGATCACTCTCTCTCTCTCTCACTCTCACACACACACACAGCTTATACACACATTTTAGTGATACTGGCAGAGATTCACATACATAGTTACATTTACATTTAGTTAATATACTGGTGTGTGCGCGCGTGCGCCATATGCACTACCATTGTACCATTGTTAACTGATATATTGCTTATAGTTTTCACTCATATGTGGTGTCTAAATCATGTTCATATAGTATATACACTAGCTCATATGAACATTGACTTGTAAGTAAATGCATACAGCAAATACACAGTTCCTTTCTCTCTCTCTGTCTCTCTCACACATACACACACCTTTTCTTTCACTGAATGGGACACATGGCTTAATCTGTATATTGCAACGTTGCCAATGTGTCTGCTGCCTCTCCTGGGAAATATAGTCTATCGCTTTAAAATATGTTTGTCCTTTAATAAAAACCTCAAAGGTCGGTCAAGGTTCAGTGTGTAAAACAACTCAAGATCGCTGTACTTACTTACACATAGTGACTTGCTTAGATATAGATTCAGTATGTGGTTGCACTGTTACTGATTCCCACATTTCTTAGCAGTAAAAATGTATTGTCTATTTAGGTTTTGTCATGGACAGTGAGACTGATGATAAGGCATAGATAAAAATGAAAAAGAATTTATAAGTGTTATTGTGTGTGTGTGTGTGTGTGTGTGTATATATATATATATATATATATATAATTTTCTGTGATCATGATCAAATTTAATCCATTAATTGTGAACATCACTCAGTTTTCTCAGTCATTTGCCATTTATAAGGTCTGATACGGGCAGTCCACTGTAAACATAGCTGCCCTGGGGCTTAGCAATAATAGGAGTGAATGGTGGAGTTCTGTGTGAGTCAGAGGTGTGTATATGCAGTCAGGCCATGCATCAGGGCTCCCACAGGCCTGGAGCCTCTCATTGATCGACCCCGGCTCCCCCACCTCATGTTCCCAGCCAGCTTCAGTGATTGATTCCCAGTCAGGGACCAGGAGATGGGAGGCCTCTCTGAGGCTCTATGAGCCTGAGGCCTCCCAGAGGGTGACCTGGAGGGGCTGTAGTGGAGGTAGGGACATAATTCTAAGACCCCTAAGCCAGGTCAGGAGCCCATTTCTGGGGAAGCCTTCACAGCGGGAAGGCAGAGTGGAGACTCACATTTATTACAGGACAAAATCAAGGCCACATCTGCTGCTGCTGTGACCTCTATATGGTGGGTGGTGCTGAAATGTGTTTGAGTGCATGCATGCAGTAGGTTGAAAGGCTAAGAAATACTGGTGTGCAGGGGTTTAGGGGGAATGAATAGTACTTTAACATGTTATTACACAGTCTTTGCCACACACACATGCTCACACAGTTCTATTACTACTGGAAGCTGGAATAAATTTTCTGACTCCACTTACGATGTTCAAGCCTCTCACCTGCTGTGTTCCCATCCACACTGAACATCACCGCTGCTGCGTATCAGCAGGCCCCTCTCCATGTCACTTTACAACAGACGAGTGGAGGAGGAAAAATTATATGAAAATCAATTTTTTTCTAATTAACTTTGTAAGTTTCCCGCTGAGCTATCAGGCATGGGGGCTTTGTGAGTCGTGTCAAGTCCAATAATGAAATCAATTAGGTTCAAATTGTTTCAGGTGACTTTTAATGAGTATCTAATATCCGCCTGAGGAAGGAAGGTCAGGATATCTGTTTGCTATTTGTGTTTTTGTGTTTCTTTTTTAACTGATGGATCACCCACAGGAGAAATATGGATAGCTCCACCCTGGAGGACTGGGCAGCGCTCCAAAACAAACAGCCTGAATGTAAATCCTTGTTTTTAGTAAGGAGCCACTTTAACTGCACCACGGGGTGTGACCTAGTTTGACAACTTGCTTTGTACAGATACAGCCATTTATCAATTCCTCAATCAGAGACCTTTTACCGGAATACTACACCTGTTTTCAGGAGCTCCAAATCAAGGAGAGAAAAGTGCTTAATAATAGGGATGAGGGCTTACTGTGGTCTTGCTTTAGGTGGGGCTTTTGCCTTCATAATTTACTTTGCTCCCTCTTCTTCAGTGGCCATTCTCCCAGTCTGTGGAGCTTGTTAAGCTTTGCCTTACAGGGAAGACTAATGGATGGCAGAGAAAGCCCCCTCAGGACCCTTTAGCATAGTTTCTGTTGGTCTGCTAAGTATTCACTTATGCATTTCCACCCTATACTCAGCACAATATCATGAATAACCATTGCTAATTCATAAACACACTTGGTGATATGGGAGCTTGATCATAATTATTATAAGCTGTAGAAAAACAGTTCCTCTCCAGTAGCATTCCATTAAAGGTGGTGATTTCCTTAAATGAAAGGGAAGTCTACCTGGCATATTTAGTACCATTCTGACTCGGCTCCTGGAGACGTAGGAAGCAAAAAGGGTAGCACATTTGCTTAAATAGCTTGTTTTGTGTCTTTGGTGCAGATTAACTTATTGTTATCTTCCTCCTGGTTCTTTTTGTCTGTCTTTCATTTGGTTGAGTAACAGCATTTCTCCATAGGGTTCTGTGGGCTGGGGAACTTAGAGACTATCACATTCCTCTCATTTCACCATGACCCTTACATGAAAGGGGCTTTTTCTGCAGCCCTCCTCTGTCCCAGGTTCATGACAGAGGACTGGGAGACAAGAAAAAACTTGCACTCTTCCATATCACCAACACAGAAAATACATTAGATTTGTGTACCACCACTGAGTCTTACCTGAAAGTTTCTCAGTGGATTATCTACACAGTGAAAATCCCTTTTAGAGGAAAGCATTGTTGATTTAATGTTAACTTGTCAGATGATTTAAAAACACATAGTTAGCACATGTAAAAACAAAGGACAATGAATATTTGGCTCTTTGATTAGACTTGTAAGTAGAACATGTACATGTTTATCCTTTTTATCCTGCAGTTTGTTATACAGTGGTTATTGGATTGAATGGGGTTGAGGCTTGGAAAACTGCAACCTGACAGGAGATTTGACTGGCATATTTGGGGCCTGTGTTTCACACAGTGTGTTTTTTCTGCTGTTTGCAGATGATTGCATTTTATTTGTTTTCATTCACTAATGGTGTGTGGCCAGCATGTCAGCCACGTCTTGTTTTGTCATTGAGGTTTTTCTCTCTTTTTTTTTCCCCTGTCCCTGCTGCTTCTTCAGCTCTCAGTCTCAGCGAAGGAAAAGAGCTCCAGCGACCCCGCGACCCCAATCTCACTTGAGACAGATGAAGCAGCCTCTCTCCTACTCCCTACTCGCTCCCTTCTCTCCCCTTCTCTTCCATCCTCCTCCTCCTCCCATCTTTTAATGACATCTTTGTGTTGGCCACGACAAACCGAACCCTCTGGAACTTTTCTTGATGCACATGGCAGAATCTCAGAAAGAGTATGCATATTGTCTTAAACTTTTAAAGGTTTACACAGTAGCTGTAAACAGCATAGAGTTAAGGATATATGAGCTTGATTTATACATAAAAATTAAGGCAGGCAATGTGAGATAATATACTTTTTTTTTTTAGATTAGATTACAAAAAAATCTTTGGATCACCTTTCTGCAGGTTATTTCTGGATGCAATGACAACGTGTGGCTTTCCCTGTGTTTTTAGTTTACATTGTAAGATGTTTATATGTTAAATCTGTAATTAGGCGGTTTTGAGTGTTCTGAAGTGAAGAGAGGTGACAGCTTATGCTGTCCTTTGAGTGATGCCCTGTATATTTAGCTATAAATATTCTTAAATTCTGATGTTGTCACTGTTATGGTAAAAAAATAATCTGGTGATCAGACTAATACCTGAGAAAACGGTTTAATTGTTTTTGTTATGGAACAACAAAAACAAAATCTTGTGATTTATCAGAACCCAGCATATTTTAATGGAGTAGTACATAACTCAGTGTATATACAGTAATCATTTAATAAGAATATACAGACGTGTGTGTTCTCACCTTGGTAAACTTGTTAAAATGTAATAACGATTTGATAAACAAAAATGGGAAAGCGTAGGTGTCTTCCCATGTCTTCCCAGGCGCCCTGATGTGTGTGTGCCATGAATGTTGGTGTCAAACACAGAGGACACACTGATCACCACCTCCGAGGACAACGCATAAAGAAGAGAGACCAATTATGTGCACTGCGCCAAACACAAAAGCACCCTAGCTGGCGGTGTAACAACAGCCTGTTATCTTGTTTCTCTATGTCTGCCTTTCTTTCTCAACTCACAGCATCATTGCCAAACATACACAGTGTATGTATGCATTTCCCTGTGTCCTCTATGGCTGTGCCTGCCTGCACCTCTCTCTCTCCTCAGATAATTTCATGCTTCTCATTGCTAGCCAGCCTTCATGCCTAGCTGCCTGTGCCATCCAGGCATACTGGGCTGAAGGAAGGCAATTTGGCTCTAGCCTGCTCCCAACAGACCAGCACTACTCTTCACACTGTCATTCGTTACGAGACTTTTTACTAACAAGGCACGTGTGCTGAGATGAGGATGAGATTGTGTTTCAAGACATAATTTACTGAATTTCGTCCTTTTAGCGATGCAGCGGTCACATGGGAACACCACCATGCACACAGCTCAGCTACTTCACTACACACTTACACCGAGAGTTCTGTTTTTAGGATGGGATAAAGGGATAAAAAAGATCTGTCAAAGCTAAGTGTTGTGTTTTGTTGTCAGTATTTAGTATTGAGTCAAGATGCTTGAATCCTGGCAGTGAAATGAAGTGATGAATTGATACTAAAAAGTGATCTATTCCTAATGGAGGCCAGGCAGGGAGGAGTTAACAGTGCACTGTTCCTCTCTTCTCTTCGCTTGATGACATCAGTATTGTCTCTGCATCCATGAAATTAATTTTTCTAATCTTAGTCAGCAGGAGCGGGGGAATTTGCACACATTAATATGGAACTCGATCTGTACTCGCCCACTGCTGCAGTCTCTCTTCTCCTTCTTCTCCCTCACCCTCTCCTCTCCCATCTTTTCTCTTTCCACTCCTTTGTTTCTTTTCTGCTTGAAACCCAAGGCCCAAACACACAGGGTTTCAAGCCTGAAATGCAGAGCTTTGTTCTGGAGGCCGTGGCATCGCAGGGCCCTGCAGTGTAATACGAATTGGAGAGTGCTGTGCTGCATGGTATAATAAATAACATAAAAGACGAGGCTGATTGTCCCAGCAGACCAACCGGCTCTGGCTGCAGCATGTTGATTCTCAGGAGACAGACGGCAAAGAGGATAAAGAAGATCCATTGACAATAATTATCCTTATTTGTTTCTCCTCACAAATACACAAAGCCTAAAATGGTTTCATCACACGGTAGTTTCTCCAAGAAAAGAAGAGATAATCAATACCAAAAAGGCATCTTGAGGCTAATTTTCATACACAGTCCCGTCTTTTTAAGGTGATGCTCAAAACAATTTTCACATGACACTAATTTGTGGAATATGAGTGCCAAATAGGTTTTTACACATAATAACTGAAAAATATTAATTCTCTCATTGTTGCACACTACACAGAAGACTTAGGACTATCCAAGCAGCTAAATACATTGTGGTGTAGGAAACCAGTAGTCACTGTTACCTGTCGCAACAGGAAAAATCTGTTGTTTAAAACAGGATTAAACCACCAGGTGTAATAAGGGATCATAATGGTTCACTAAAACACTCTATGGTCGGTCAAACAATGGCTAAAGGAGCTGTTACTTGATAAATCAGCAGATTGTATTCCATATATCATATGATTGAACTTCTTTTAGTGTTGGTTGTATGAAGACCACCTTTCTGTTTAATTTAAGAATTTATTGTGGAAAGACTACAGCCCTATTGGCAGGGGATGTGTATACAATATATATCATGATACAGGGGTAATGATTTAATATAGAGTGATATACTGCATTTTTTAGGAATGCAGTATATATATTTAGGAATTTTAGGAAAGGAAAAATCTTAAAATCATAGGAAAACTGGCATACTATGAAGAATACACCACCATATGCAGTAAAAAGTATTCTTTTTAATGCAATCAGAACATTTATTTAGTTTAAACACAATACAAAGAATTTTTCTGAGAATCAATACTGTATTACAAAGCATAATATCTAGATATTAGATATTTTCTGTAGTATCTTACACCACTACTAGTGGCTTGTCTCTGTAGAGGAGCAACATTGACCTCACTGTATTGTTACTACACCTGTTAGGTGGGTGAGCCTGCCTCTGTCAGTGCTTCCTCTGTATGTGTGTGTGGATTGTAAATAACTGAAATGAATGGTTCATGTAGACAGGTGATGATTTGGTCATCTAGAGTGAAGGACAATAGCCATGGTGACAGTGTGTAAATCTGTGCATGTCAGCTGTGCTCCAACACTTTCATTCACCACGGCCAATAAATCCGATTTTTAAAAGTAATTCCTGCATTCTAAATGAAATTGGTGCAATAACCATTTACACCAATATTGTTTTATGTTTGTTTGATCCCAGTGTGTGTCTCATAATCCACGTATCGGTGCCTTTTGTGTCGAGCATTTTGTCTCTTTCTGATTAACAACTTAGCACATTAAAGTGAGGAGTGAAATCATTTTCGCTACATAAAAATGTTGTCGATTGAGCTCAGAAAAGCAATTTAGCAGGTTTCACCCCACAGTAATTTCACTCATGTTCTGTTTTAATGGCTTTGTTTTGCAAAAAAAAGGAAAAAAATCTCACAAGAGTCAGAGCGCTGGAGAAGAGTTCATAAATTGAATTTTAAATTTAGCAGTTGAATTACTGTTGTCTCCCATGCCTCCTCCCCTTCCTCCATTGAATGGCATGCCCAGATGAACAAAAGTGAAAAATACATGTGAAGAAAATAAAAAACAATTTCTGTGTATTCCCTCTAGTTTTTTTATCTGCTGTCCCTCCTGGCACAAACACGATTCACTTTGTGTCATATTCATAATTTTTTTCCTAAGTACAGCCATTTCTCTAAGGGAAGAAAAAAATAATGTTTCAATTTGTCAAGAATTGTCGTTCTTGTGCCTGGTGTTGTGAGGGAAATGGTGGGCCTATGTCTAGGAAAAGGCTGCAGTGGGCTGAAATCTCATTTAGTGGAACTTGTCAGATATGGCTATGTTGCCTCTGTGGACAGGGGTGGACATTGCCATACAAGGAAGATGTTCCATTGTATCAGATAGTTCTTTATAATGTTATTGCAGCTGTTTTATTTTAGAATTTGCCACAAGTGTGTTTTTGAGAGAGACTCAACTTCAACACAAAGAGCCAGTGTGATATTCTGCTAACACACATTGCTGTTCATGTACGTGTTTAATCGAGTATCCGCTTCTCAGCTGCCGAGACCCTCAAGTTGTTTTCTATGTCCAGCGCCTTTCTAAGTGCAGCATTTGAGCATCCAAGGGGATTTACTCATGTTGCGCTCAGCATTTTTGGTGAGCAAAAAATCTCTTGAGATGGACTGGTGAACTGGATAGAGATGAGGAAGGGGGTGTGTGACCCACATCACGTGTGGCACAGTGCCCTGGATTTTGAGAAACTGGAGATTGTCGCCTTTTTACGGTTTAGTGAACCTGTATGTGTGTGTTGTGGGTGTACAGACATTTAAGCAGATTATGCATTGTTTTACTCTCGACAATACATTCTTGCTTCACTAGATATATATAAGGCCAGAATCTCTTTCACATCAGTGTATATTGTGTACATTGCTTGATTCAAACATACTGTGCTAAAGGACTAATTCCATTTTAGTTGGATGAAGTTATCAGATCATTCCTGTTGCTGCTTAGTCATTCTCTTCATGAGAGACGATGAGACACACAACTTTATCTCCAACAAGGTTCAAACGAAATGAGGTCAGCTTTTTATTTTTAAGCTCATCCATCAGTATTTAGACACACAAACATTTTGGATTAAAAGGCTTTTTAAAAATACTAGCATAATTTACATTATAATATAACTGGAGTGCTGATACAGTATGTGATTAGCCCCTGCAAAGTATAGACATTTACTTATTAGCCGTTTCATATGTGGATGATACAGCACACAAGCAGTTCTACCAACATGTATTTCAATTAAATGTCAAAAAGGCATTTTCTCTTAGAGTATCTCTTAGACTGCTGGGCTCCAACTCCTTGTTCTCACACACACAGTACACAGTAACCTTTAGACACCCAAGAGTATTCATCCCTCTCTCTGTGTTTCTTTCTCCATCTCTCTCAGTACCCAAACACACTTTTTTCTCTCTCCTCCACACTATGTGAAACAGTGTAAACTGCTCCACACACATGCCTCGGTGGACAAGACAAAACCACTTTAAAACTAGAGCACCGTAACCATCCACATGTAACCTGCTGAATAAAGTGCTCCCATCCCCTGACATGTCTTCTTGATATTAGCCTGGCAATATGAGGCAGCAGCAATTTCTCTTCTGCTCTAGACGAGATGATATTGAGTTGGGGAGAAGCGAGGCAACTGAGGAGGGAGCATGGGGTGGTGATGGAGGAGCAGGAGGAAGGGGGAGGTGGAGCGGTTAGTTGGAGATGAGGGAGGAGAAGTGCAAGTGTGTGTGCAAGAAACAGTAGGAACAAAATGTCATAAATCACACATGATCCAGCACGGTGGCGACAAAAGGGAGAAAGTATGAGAGGAGAGAGGAAAGATAGAAGAAGTCCACATTATCTGCCCAGTAGACAGACAAATACACTGCTGTGGGTGAGGCATTAGCATTAGCTCAGTGCACTGTGCTGGAATTTTACAGTGACTCCCTGAAGCCCCAAACAACTCCTGTTCAGTATTTTTCAAGTACGTGTAATGGAATCAATCACCCTTGACACCTTCGCATTCTCCTTTGATTTTGTGCGTCCGTGCATGAGTGAGCGTGTGCGTGTGTGTGTTCATTTAAGAAGCTACCGTGGCTTTCAAAGTGTGGTTTTGGAGAGCCGGTACCTTGACTGCTTGGTGGCGCTGAAAAACCTCATAGAAAACAAATTTGCAAACCTAAAACTGTCTTGTCAAGATTGAAATTTTTGGATATCTCTCAAATTCTCATTTCTTACCTGTTCCCTCATTTACTTACAGAATCTCAAATATACAGTAATAATTACTATTTGTACTGTAACTGTGCTGTTCACTCTAAGTAACAATACCACAAGTGAAAGTGAGCTCTCTACGATGATTATTGGCATCGCTGGGCTGTGGTTGTGGGAACGTGGCCATAGAATTGTTATTGCTATTGCTTCATATTGCGTTAAACAACAATTACAACACTTTTAAAACCCTTTCAGACATTAAAACAGAGCTTTGGGTTTTAATTAAGTAATTTTGTTTTGGCCCTCCTCCAGCGGATTTTGCTCAGGATAACTATGCAGTAAACATATTTTCTTACTTCCATTTGTAGTTCATTTATGGCCTGTAGATGTTAATTTAATGCTTCCACTTGCTGTGCAATTATAAAATATATATGTGGTGGTTGTAGTTAGGAGTGTATGCACTTTTGTCAGGGATTTCACATTGACAGATGGTGGTTGAATTCACTTGTTCACATTGTATGGTACATTAAATTCACAATGTACCCTCATGCAAAAATGTATAATATTTAAAGGAAATGCTGGTGACATATCATTAATAGCTCTTATTCTTCTACAGGTGTCCTCCATGGATTTCATGGCTATGAAGCGCTCACATTTGTACGGCATGGCCAACAATCCCTATTCTGCCCCACAGCAGCCAGGAAGTGGACCGTACCCTCCTAGTCAGCCATACACATCTCCTCCTCCACATCGATATCCAATGAGCATGCAGGGGAGGGGTCAAATGGGCATGGGTGGGATGCAGTACCCTCAACAGCAGGTATGCCAACAAACACAAACACTGTATCTGTGCACATGTATGTTTGTGTTACGATGTGCTTCGTGATTGAGTCCCCCTCTCTGCAGTGCTGTTCCAGATATTGTAGCTGGTATAATAAGTGATATTATGTTGGGACATTTGTTCTTCTTGTGAACATTCAACAATTTTCCCCTTGGCGACTCGACATGTTCAATGTGTGATGCAGCCCAAAATACCAGGAAGCACACCTCACACTCATGTGGTGGTGTCACTCCTATTCATCACTCAGTTGCCCTTAAACTCCAGCTGGAGTGAGATGGATTTGATGCTGTGTGCATGTGGTATGCGTAGTATGTGTGTCAGCATGTGAATTGCGATGTCCTTGTTTGAGAGCTTGTATGCTTGATTAAGTGTTTCTTCTGTATATTTACATTTAGTCATTTGGCAGACACTTTTATCCAAAGCAACTTACACGTGAGGAACAAAAGCAAGCACAAAGTAAGTCTTGGAGCATACATTGAAGGTAAAGTGCTATAAAGAGAAGAGTTTAAGTTTCACACAAAGTAAGATGGTGCAAAGAAGTTTTTTCTTTTTTATGTTATTGTATGTCTGTGTATGTTATTGTATGTTTGTGTGTGTACTTGCTTATTTTGTGTGCAGCTTTCATTGTGTATGCGTGTGTAGTGGAATGCTCTCTGTGTAGAAAACACTGAGACACAGCACAGCCGATCCACTTTGTGCGACACAGTGGGACTGTGTTTGGGACAATAGTGCTTGTCTCAGCTGCATTGAGTCCTAAGTAAGTCCCATTTGGACTGTAACTGTGTTTGTGTGAGAGAAAATAGGAGACATATAAAAGAAACATGTATGTGTATTAATTTGTGTGCTCTCTATATATACACGGTATTTGCGTGTATTATGAAAATGTTTCACATTTCTAGCAGACACCAAACTTCTTCCGTGTGCTGTGTGTTCTTCTGTGTGCTGTGTGTTTTTCTGTGTGTGGATATGTTTAGTTTGTAGTGTAACAGCAGTACTGAGTGCCACAGCAAGCGAGGGGGAGCTCAGTGTCCCCTGCTGCCATTGACTGCTATATTTAGCCAGCTTGGACTGTTGGTCTGGACTTGGACATCTCTCACTGGGCCGAGCAAGCTTCCACACATAGCATGACTACAGAGAGAGAAAAGTGGAAAGTGAAGAAGCGAAACACAGATGGGCTGACAGACAGGCTTCCTACTTATTTCCTACAAATATTGTACAAATAGGCGCACATGCAGTAGCAGAGGAAATTGGTATGTAGTGCTCATGTATCTATATGTGCAGACTCACTCTATCTCTAGCCTCAGATGTCTCAGAGCTGTAGGCCCAAACCTCCTCTGACTCATTTTGATGATGTCAAAGCAGAAAAAGAATCAATGAGCCTGTGTAGATAGCTGTTGGTATGAAATACATACAATTGGGAGCGAGTGAATGTGTATATGTGAAGAAAAACTGTGCACCGAGAGTGAGGCTAACACACAATTCTGTACTGTCATTCATACTGACAAAAATACATCCCTGGTACTGTTTTGAGATGAAATTCTCTGGCGTATTACATAGGGGAGTCTGAGCGTAGGGCTAGCAATCACAGCGCAGCGCTATGGAACGTAATTAGTTCAAATAGAATTAGTGGTTCACTCTGGCTATAGCCATGGGAACTGCGCTTCTAAAGTTTCTAATTATCTGGCTCTGGCTTTAAAAGCAGCACCACCGCATTGCCTATCTGCAGCCGGTGAAATCTAGCTCACAGTAATGAGTTCGGAGGAGGAGGTTTAATTCCACACTCTCGGATGAGCATAATGAACCTCACCTACAGAAAGGCGTTCGGGGGTCTGATCAGGGAGTGGGGAGGGCTAAAAAATGAATGCTCCAGATGTGTACTGCAAAATATACTGTGCAGTCTTAAAGGGACTGTTAATTATATATCAAAAGATACACCAAAGGCAGTTAAGATAAACATGATTTCATTTGTGTCTGGAGGAGGTGAAATCAGCCACTCCACCATCTTTCTTAACCTGAGGTGTTGCAACTGTTCCAGGATCAGCTGCAAAGAGCATTCTCACCCTACTGAATGTAGCTTCTTCAGCAAGAGGGATTGTGGGTGATGTAAGACGCAGCACGCACAATTCCCCATAATGCATCGTGCTTCAGGGCTGAGACCTCAGCTTGTCACAGCCAAGCATGCTGGGATGTTGCCAGGCAACGTGACGTCAACAAAGATATGCGTGTACATCTAGCTCTGTGGTTTTTTTTTTCCAGGACTGTGTGTGTGAGTGTGTGCGTGTGTGTGTGCACGTGCATAGGAGGTTTTAGCAGATGAACAAAAGGTCCTCTTTGACTGCCGTTCATTATTATGATTAAATCCTTCTAAAATTAAGCCCCACTCATATTAAATAGGGACTCCACAGCGACACATACATTTCTGCCCATGGAAGCCTTCAATATGCGAAATATATGAAATCTTTGTTGCATGTCTCCCTTTTTTCTCCACCATTGCGCCCTAATAAAGGCATAAAAGACCACAAACATAATTTTAAAAATGGAAACAATGAAAATCATTGACAGTCTGTGGACTAGGCAGTGCAACAAGGATAACATAACCACAAGCAAAAAAAATACCAAAAAGTATTAAAAAAAATACACAACTACAGTTGGTGTATGGCTAGATACCCCAAATGGTAGGTGAGAAAATATGTGTTTGTGTTTGTGTTTGTGTTTGTGTGTGTATGTGTGTGTGTGTGTGTGTGTGTGTGTGTGTGTGTGTGTGTGTGTGTGTGTGTGTGTGTG
>OMLM01010647.1:22854-36296 GCA_900302695.1 Helostoma temminkii
AATTACATTTAATAACATGTAAGTCGTACCTTTTAAAGGGAGTGTGTGTAAATGTTTCTGATTCCTGACATCTCACTCTCATCACTACTGCACAAGATGTTTCATAAAATAAGAGTATCTATATAAGTATATATATATATAATTAAATATATATATAATTGTTTAAAGCTCTGTATAATGGTTTTCATTTTTGTGACACACTGTGCATGTTTGAGTCTCAGGGAAAACATTGTGAAGAAATGAGCCTTCATACAATGTCACCATCCTGTTTCTAAGTGAACATGAATCCTGCAGTGATCCAATTTCAAACATATAAATAACATCAGACAAACGTAGGCAGGGCTGCTTCATGTGGGCAGCATGATTTATGATATTTTTATAATATATATATATATATATGTGCACATGTAAATTTAGATGTGTATATGTGGACATAAAGACAGAAACTGACTTTGCGAAATGCATCCAGTGACTCGTCAGACAGTGTGAATATCTGTGGCATCATGGGAGAACTTCTTTATTGTAGAAACTCCATCTGGTTTTTTGTTGTTGTTGTTGTTGTTGTTTTTAATCCCAGAAAAGGCAGAACTGTCCTTTAGCAATTTTACTCTGAAGGCAAAATAAAAACTTCCTGTTTTTCTTTTAACAAGTTGTACAACTTGACAGACAGACGGCCCAGTGTGAAGATACTAAAATGTATCAGTTTTGTTTCATTCATTACAACTGATAAGATTTGCCGCTTCAGACCAGTGAAGGCCGTTTAACACAAGGAGCCACACATACAAATACAACAACTACACAACACGGCTTAGTTTTTGTGACCAGGGGCTAAGGCTAACCAGGGGATTTCTGAGTGTAGGCTACACAAAGTTCAGTGATGAAACATCAGGCTGTGGTGGTTTGCCCTACATCCATGGATCAAACAGCACATGGGTCAGAGGTCTCTTCTGGCCTCCTGGGAGCCTTAAGTCCCCCTGCTCCTCAACGACCACCACTTCTGTCACTCCTGCTTGTCTGCTGCTGCATCTTCCTGCCACCTGCTGGTCCACCAACATCACATCACAACTTCCCGTTCACCTCTAAATCATTTCCACAGTTGTGGTGGTCATGGTGCATCCTGGTTATTTGGATACATGAGAAAAGAAGTGCACTGCATTTTCTACATTACACAGGCATCAGGTAACAAAATGAGTTGAGCAGGCCTCAACTGACACGTTCACAAAGCCTGGAAAAGCTTGTTCATAGAGAACATGTGGTTGTTGACATGCTCCTCTACTGACTCTAGTTAAAGATGTGGATCACGTTCAGACCAGCTCAGTGTCTCTGAGATGAGGAATCTACAGCCGTTCACTTTGCTGTTCATCACTCCTGCAGTGGTTTGGAGCTGCTACGTAAAGTTACTGTTTTTAAAATCTGGGTATGTCAGTAGTAGGAGGTACACATCCTGCTCTGGATGTTATATTTGTATCTAGTTTTAATATATATATATTCATTTATATGTGTAGGAGAGAAAAAACTCTTGGATTTTATTTTGGCTGTGTGAGTGTAATTTGATTGGCATGTTTGGGAATACAAAATCTTAATAATAAGATTTAAACACTTTATTAATCCCAGAGGGAAACTGTCCTGGCTGTTGTAACTGTCTTCTGTTCAAAACATAAGGAAGGAAAAGTTGTAATACCACAGTGTTGAATTGTTACTTAAAGTATAAAAGTATTAGATTACAAAATACTCAAATAATTAAAAGCAAAGTAGGCTTTCTGCCATTTTAGTGTTAGAAAATGTACGATAAAGAGTACGATATTTCCCTTTGAACTGTGCCTAAGTACAGTGCTTGAGTAAATGTACTTACTTTCACTGACTACTGACTACTACAATAGTAATCGATGCGGAATAAAATGTTTAAAACGTTTGGTGACATTGTTGTTCTTGAATGTGCAGTTTTGAATGAACGGGCTGTGATTGGTCAGTTCAGCTTCATTCTATTTCCTGCTAGTATCTGTCAAACATCCGGTGGAAAGGTTTTATCTTCATAATTAAATGACAATATGAAGAGGGCTGGCGACATTCTTCAGTGAAAGTAGATACATATTGAGAAAACACTGGTTCCTTTGTCAGCAGTGTGCTTTTTTAACCTTAATAAAAAGGTACCACGACCATTTATTTTGAAAACAAAACGGAAGTTTATTTGTTATCCATGCTAGCTAATGTTATGCTAGGTCTTTACATAGTCGGACAGTGCGTGTGAACTTGTTAGGAAGCGTTTCAGTTTGTGTCGTCGTTAAAAAGGGTCACATTTTTTTCGCTTCTTCTCTCTGCGCTAAGGTCTGCTAACCAGAGCTGCTGTTGGCTGTTCCACAGTGGAACTGCTGATCTGCTGCAAGTCCAAATGTAAGTACCGGTCACTGTATGATGATGGGACATTTGTAGGCTTTAAATCAGAAGGTAAAAAACAACTAACAGGCCAGTGTGTTTTGTGGCTACAAGTGGGTCTAATAAATAAACTTGAGACTTGAGACAAGTATGTGTATTTGTATTACACATGATGTGAGGTGTTTCCACTCACATTGTGGGGAACCAAAACAAGTGCCTGCAACATAATAGTGTTTTGGTTACACTTGGTTTAAAGGAGTCATATTATGCTGTTACACACAGTCAGAGGCCCAAAACTTGACATGAATGTTTGTTTTCATGCTGGCTAGTAGTGAAACACCCAAGTTCCAGTCTGGCAAATCACTGTGTAATTTCAAAGTTAAGCCCTGAGAAATCGTAACAGGCGAATCAGTGAAGCTCCTACAGCCTCTAAGCACCAGCAACACACAGTGTTTTTATCTGTTCACAGCACCTGGTAGTCAGCTGTTTTCACTGTGGGGCAGGATTTTCAGCTCGGTTGTTGCTAAAGGACTGTGCTGTTCCTGTTCGGCCCACAGGAAGACTGCCACATTGTGACCAATCAGAGCAGAGTGTGGCATAGGGAAGGGGGGCTTTAAAGACAAAGGAGCTCAAACAAGCCCTGTCAGTTAAAAGGCCAGATGAGTTGTTGCATAAAGATGCATTATAACTTATATTTGCACTATTTAACTTGAAATGATATAATCTTTATCAGTGGAGCCAAGAATAAAATATAAACCCTCAGTTAAGCAGAATATGGCCACTTAATGAGTAAAGCTCAGGGTTAAGGAAGCAGTGGTTATGCTTAGCGTTAGGGTAAGTCTCCAGGAGATTAATGCAAATCAATGTCCTCTGTAGCGATGGAAACACTCTGCCTGTGTGTGTTTAGATGATGCCTGCCTGAGGGGACATAATGGACAATGGCAAACCAAGCCATGTGTGTCGGCCCCAGCGGATCAGTGAATCATCCAAGGTCAGAGCGTGTGTGTCTGACTTTTTATTACGTTGGGCAGTGTAACTGTTTTGTCAGCTGCTTTGTCAGATCTACACAATAATTCAGAGCCACTGTGTCTAGGTGAAAATCTGTCAAAAATAGTTCTGTGATTAATTAACATTTAACTCAATAAATGTCTCCTAGTATCTGCAAATGAAAGCAGCATAATGGTGTTTGTACAGAGGATCTCACCACGGCTCTAAGGAAAAATCTGGGACAAGGAATCCTAGAGTCGTGGTGCTTAAATAAATCAATTGAACTGATAAATTTACCTTTGTGTTCAGTACAAATGACAGTAAACATTGGTCTTCTATGACCTTCAGACCTTGTTGCATTTTTTTCAGGTGTTCCGCTGGGTGGACCAAGCTGCAGAGTTGTTGCAGGGTCTTAATGAGCAGCGGAAGCACAGCCACTTTTGTGATGTGGTTCTGGTGGCTGACGATCAGCGCGTCATAGCTCACCGAGCCCTGCTGGCCATCTCCAGTTCTTACTTCCATGCTATGTTCACCTTGGGTATGAGGGAGGAACGCCAGGAGGAGGTACTTAGGATACTGCACAGAAAACACCCTGAATGCCAGGGAACTGTGGATAATTTGTCCTCTTCCTGTCTGCAGGTGGAGCTGGTTGGCATGTCCTACATCGGTCTGAAGGCTGTAGTGGACTTCCTGTACAGTGGAGAGCTGCCATTAGATGGAGGAAACATTGACTATGTGCTGGAAGCTGCCCACCTTTTGCAGGTAAAAAAACGAAGAGTTTTTTAACCTAGTGTGTTCCACATCCCTTTTGTCAGATAAAGAATTTTAGTTTTTACTGCATTTCAGTTACTGTGACCACTGTGATCAGTGAACAACCTGTTGTCGTTCAGGTGTGGCAAGTGGTGGATTTCTGCTGCCAGTACCTGGAGCAGGAGGTGAGTGAGGACAACTACCTGTACCTGCAGGAGCTGGCTCAGCTCTACAGTCTGGAGCGACTGGACTCCTTCATCGACCGCTTCATCCTCGCACGCTTCGCCACGCTCTCCTTCACCTCAGACTTCCTTCACAACATTTCTATACACAAACTCACCTCCTACCTCTCCTGTGGCCAGGTCAGTGATGCAAGAGTCCTCTTCAGTTTAGAAAAGACAGGATGTGATTCTGAACAGTATGTTTATAGAAAAGAGATGATGTGTGGTGAGGTCGTACCAAACGTCCATCAGTAATCTCAGAGCTCCGCTCTTCCTCATCAGGTTCAGCACGACAGTGAGCAGGCCCTTCTCCAGGCCACGCTGCAGTGGCTCAGCCAGAGTCCTGAGCGGGTCGCCCACGCCATGCAGCTCCTCTCCTACATCCACTTCCCTCTGATGCCAGTGGGGGAGCTTGTGGCCCAGGTGCTGCCAGGGATGCAAGCCCTGCTGCCGGAGGAGGCCGGTTGTGACTCCCTGGTGGAGGAAGCTCTGGAGTACCATGCCAGACCCAGTGCTCAGCCCCTACTGCAAACAGCTCGAACCATGCTGAGGGGAGGAGTAGAGCAGCTACTGCTGATTGGAGGAGAGGTAAACATGATGGTGATGTGATGATTGAATGCTGAACATAATAAGATCAGATGAGGGAATTTACATTTTTTTAGTTGTGTTAACATTCTCCAGGTTTCCAGTAAACTTGACATTTTGAAAAGTTGCTTTTTCTATAGAATATTAGGAAATAAACAGAAACAGTTGAGAGGATCTCAATAAGACTTAGACTCTAGTCAGAGTTAAGCCACAAACACATGAAGATGTGATACTTGATCTAGGCTTTTACTTACTGTTACTTAGGTTGGGAGCCAGTGTCTGGGTCTGTGACGCACACGTCTACAGTCTTGTGTCACCATTTCTGTCTCGGTTTTCAGACCCATTCCACTATTTCACATTTACTGTTGGAACGCTTGTTGCTTTACTTGGAATCATCTTGTAAGATTTGGTCTTAAATGACTGGACACTGTCCAGGTTGCTGATACTGAAATATATATAAAGAAACTACACCTGACGTAAGTTACTTTAAAATCTTTACACTTAGCTGGACGTGAAGCTCATTTGATTCCCATAAGCTCCTGTGCTAACCTAACCTTCTCAAGGTGTCAGAATTTGGAGAGGAGCTGAGCGCCAACGTCTGTCGGCTGGACAGTGAAACGGGAACTTGGGAGGTGGAAACTGAACTACCGGCCCAACGGAGCCACCACTGTCTAGCAGTACTGGGAGGCTTCATCTTCGCCGCTGGTGGCAGCTCGTCGAGGGACAACGGTGGAGACGCTGCCTGTAACTTGCTGTACAGATACGACCCCCGCCACAACCAGTGGACCAGGGTACTGTAGCAGTGAGCCACTTCCATTCTCCTTATCAAATACGTCCATTTATAGATTTTATTGTACAGTGTTGTTTTTTTCCAGGGGGCTCCAATGAACCAGCGGCGAGTGGATTTCTACCTGGGAGCAGTGGGAGAGTGCCTCATCGCTGTGGGTGGGAGAAATGACACCGGAGCTCTGTCCTCTGTGGAGCTTTACTGCCCTGCTGAGGACTGCTGGTCATCTGTGGCAGCACTGCCCAGGTAGGAGCATAAGTTACTACTGGGTCTGCTGTTTAATGGGGGATTTACTCAGATGGAGGTGTTTCCATGAAATGTGGTACAGATATTTACATAGGATATAGCTGTATAACATATGCTATTATGATTTTGTAGGTTTACTTATGGCCATGCTGGGACAGTCCACAATGGTGTGGTGTACATCTCAGGTGGACATGACTATCAGATCGGCCCATACCGTAGAGATGTCCTGAGTTATGATCCATCACGAGACGGGGACGCGTGGGTAGAACGACAGGCCATGTCTCTGGCCCGGGGCTGGCACTGCATGGCTTCCCTCAACCACCTGATCTATGCCATTGGGGGCAGCGATGACCACGAGGACACCACTGAGCGCTTCGACATCCTGCAGGTAGAGTCCTACGACCCACGCAGCAACCAGTGGACTCAGGTGGCACCACTGCTGCTGCCCAACAGCGAGGCAGGCCTTGCAGTGTGGGCAGGGAGGATCTATGTGCTTGGAGGCTATAGCTGGGAGAGCATGGCGTTCTCCAGAGCCACTCAGCTATATGATCCGGACAAAGACACATGGTCCAGAGGGCCCGACTTACCAAAACGCACTGCAGGGGCCTCAGCTTGTGTGTGCACTGTAAAGCCCTCACAAGCATCACCATCTCCAGAAAAGAAGAAGGTCGAACTAAGACTGAAGGAAAGATCACCCCCCAGATAGAGGACTTTCTCTTTGGCTTTGTTACTCACAGCATTAATACTGTTTTGTTAAATGTGCAGAATGAACAGGAGGACGTCTTACAGCAAAAGGTTTAAGGTCAGGTAGCCAGATTATAGAGACTAAGACACTGGACACAGCTTAAGTGCAAAGCTGCAACATTTATGAGGGTGGAGTTGCAGTTTTACTGCCACACTTTTTACACTGAAGGTTGATGTAAAACCCACAGAGTTTCTGTATGTTGAGATGTTTAAAAAAAGAAGAATCAGAGAACACTTCAGTGTGTTCATTTAAAAATGTAAGTGACAAACCAGCATTGTTTAAAATAAAGCCACATAAAATGGACACAAGCACAGGTCCACATGCTCATATACTGTGTTCTGATGAGGTCGACACGTGTCACAGTTTAAGAAGACAGAACTTCACATATTAATCTGCTAATACTGTGTAATATCCCATAAATGTGATATTTCTAATCACTTGTTATGTTAAGAAAGTAACACTTTGTCTATGAGGCGTTCAGGGACAGAGCAGAGGGTGGGACATCCCTGTGTAGAAAGCACTCAGGATGCTCAAGATGTGGAGATTTGTTAACATCCCTACTAATAACTGTGCTCTCACAAGAACCTCAGTTGAAATTGAGACATGTAAAAACATTTTACAATTAAATTGCTTTTAATAAACAAAAAAAATTTAAAAATGTAAACAGAAACATTTACTATTCATTGCAGGAAATTGTTTTTTAGCAAAACAGAAATGAGCTTATCAGCATTCTGATATTTTCATTACATTCACATTTGGAAAATGTCTTCACATTTCACCATTAGGCTTTTATATGAATCACAGTGTGGAACACTGTCGGGAGTCCAGCCTTATTCAAAGGGGTAGTATGGATGAGTCTTCATCCTGAAAACACAACAACGAACAGTGAATAATACAGCAGACGCTCCTTGTAGAAAGCTTTAGTATCTCTTTGTAGACTTACTCGTCAATCAGGCAGGCCCTCCACCCTCGGTCCAGTCCTCTCAGTGCTGCCATGTCATCTTTGGTCAGACTAAAGTCAAAGATCTGTACAGAACCCCACCAGCCAGTTACATTGTGGGCTGAAGAGAAACTTTAAACGGTTTGCATAACACAAATCTTTACATTACAAGAAGTGCAGGTGGGAGTAACAGTTATTGTATAGTTATTTGATAATCAGACCAGAAGGATTTATTATGCTCATCACCTCTGTTTCTTGTGTAAATCTTGGGAACTCCATGTTAACACTGGAGTGACACCATAACCCCAACATCCAACATGAAGAATTTGCTTACTGCCATCTGTTAATTAGAATGTGTAGTGGCTTTAGGAGGTAATCCAATAGCATTTAAGAAAGGGCAGTGCATAGGGGTTCCTGTGAAAAGACCAAGCCATGCTAGTATATAGTATATAGTATATAGTATATAGTATATAGAGGTGGACTTGGTCACACCCTTCATGTTTAGACAAGCACTTAGGGTTCACATCAGCAGTTTAGAGCTTGTTGGCATTTTTAAATCACTTTGGCTTTTTTCACTTTATGAATGACTTTGACTCTTGACTTGATTTCTCCACAACTACTCAATAGATTACCATCAACTTTGTTTGAGCCATTGAGTCATTTATGTTCACTACAGAATGAACTGAAATCATGGTAGTGATTGTCACCATCACCAGGTCCAACATTTAACCAGTTTGCACAACCAGTGACGTTCCATCCAGCCTTAACGGTTCTTACCTTTGTGTTCTCAAGAATGTGATGAGGTTTGTCACTCTTAGGGATGACTGCAATACCCTGCTGCACATGGTACCTCAGCAACACCTGGGAGAACACCACTGTTACTGGACAAAGAAACACACACACAGTGTATACTGTGGACACTGACACTGACCTGCGCAGGACTGTGTCTGTGCTTCTTGGCTATATCTGCAACGACTGGGTCCTCCAGGAGCTTACATGGATCAGTGTCTCCTCTTAACCTAAAAACAAGAGTTTTCATTCACAGGATAATATGATATAATATGATATAATATGATAATATGATATGATAATATGATATAATATGGGAGCGTTTGTGTGCCATAATGAAAATACTGTTACAATTATTTAGCTTTTTCTCTTTAATAACACTAGCATGATGTTTTTATGCCAAAACATGGAAACAAGGAGAAGAAAGCATCTTGTATAGTAGGAATGCAGTACCTGTAAATACAAAGACTTATTATTTTCATTCTGGGAGACATATGAAAATTTAAATAGATGAACTGATCAGTTTGATGATTGCTTAGGATTCTGTAAAATACCTCTAACCAGGTGGTAAGTGTTCACTTTTATGATATCAGCAGTAGCACCTGGGTACATGATTCACTTTAATCATTAGTGGAGAGAGAGAGTGATGCTGTGCGTCTTACAGCTCTGGGGGTCTTTCTGGTGAGCCAAGGGGACTGTAGGCAGTCAGGGCGATGTTTTTGGATTTGCAGAACTCTATCATGTCTGTCTGCACCAGATAGGGATGTAGCTCCACCTATGGGTGATGTAAAACCAAACAGACGTCAGTATGGAATTGCTTTACACCATGTAGAGGCATCATCAGATGCAGCCACGAGGCTCTTATGTGTATATGCTCTCATGGCAGCATGTAATGCAACAGTAACCTATGACACAATGATTTGTGATATCACATACTGTAACCTGTAACTATATATTGCAGCGTTATCTTAATATTGACCTATGATGATGTTGGACGTCAAATGATGATATGACATCATTTATGACATATACTGATATAAAATTACACCAGCTGATGTTTGCTGATGTTTAGTGATATAATGGATAAGGATTCAATCATATAATGACTCATCATTTCTTACCTTGCTTAATGTACTTTGACATCTACATATTTATTCCCTGCTAATATCTGCTTATGGTTGCCATAAGAATGAACTGTTTTAACTTCTGTACTGTGTCCATGTAGCGAGGGATTTGAGACTGTATCACATGTTGTGATCCATCATCTGGTGCTATTTACTCCTTTGCTCTTACTACAAATCCCATATTCAGACATTTGTTAACTCACACAACCACAAAAACATTATCTTTCACCAACCTGTCTGGAACTAGAAGCACATTTAGACTTTGATGCTGCAACTCACTCAAACAGTTAGGAAAGAGATGTGTTTACTTTTTGTTACATCACCAGTTTGCCCACTCCAGCAGTCAGTGGTTGCCATCACAGATGCTGTTTTTTGTATTTTTCACTGATAAGATGAAAAGGATCATTCATGCTGTTAAGCATAGGGAACCCATTGCCTGTTTTCCTGGAGGCAAACTCAAACGTCTTTCAGTCCATCTGACATGAGCTCAGCTCAAATAACTGCAGTTTCCGCACAGAATTGATGTTGGCTTCTTCCTTGTGAATCATCCTGGATTCAGTGGTGGATTTAGGCAATAATGGCTTTCAGAAATATTCTCAAAGCCACGTGGCTGTATTCAACCCTGTAGTATGATGATTTGTCATGCAGTGCTGCTTGAGAGCTTGAAGGTCATGTGTGTTCAACAGTGATTTCTGACTTTATGAGATTTTCCCAGAATCTTTTCATCATATCATGCACTGTACAAGGTTAGAAGGTGATTTCTCAGCAATCCTGTGTTGAGAAATATATTTTTTGAACTCACAGGCAAAGTTTGGGGCCACAACCCACCTTCGCCTGCAACGACCAAGCCTGTGGTGGAGGCTCCTTTTATACCCAGAACGATCACCTCCACTGTTACCAGTTATCCTGCTAATCTTGAAATTATTCAGAACAGTGTTACTTAAATATTTTATAAACTTTTCAGTCTTATTTAGTCTCCATTTAAACTTTTGAGTGTGTTTCAAGCACTCACATGTGACACAGCGCAGAAGCATTGTCACAGATTGTGCTGCTGTCTTTGCTTTTAAAACTACATTTCAGCCTTTGCAGAGGATGGATTCTAAAACCAACTTCCACACGAGGCTAGCCATCAGTTAACAAGGACATCCACCTGAGACTGGCACAGTAAGTGAAAGGCTATTTTGAATGAACTGGAGTTCAGAACCTGATTGACAGCAGGGGGCACCCTGCACAAGGCAAGAAGTCTCTCCAGCTGCAGGATGCTAAAGTTGGACACGCCGATGCTCTTCACCTTCCCTGAAGCTTGCAGGGCTTCCATCCCCTGCAAACACAACAACACACAGCGACAGTAATCAGCCAGTGACAAGAACTCCTTTGGGTAAACCAAAAATACTATGTGAACAAGGTTTGATTGACTGAATACTATTTATTCCTTGTGAGAGAAAACTGTTAAGTTCAGAAAACATTTACATTTTTATTCTCTAACCTTGTCTGCCTTTCCTTTAATATTTTACTATATATTAACGCAGGTGAAAACAGACACGTACAAATGCAAACTGAGAGCGTTTGTGTGTTCTTACCCTCCAAACATCTACATAATCTATGTCAGAGGTCAGTATCTTTCCATCCTTTTTCGGGAAAAGCTCATCACCCATTTTCTAGAATGAAATTCAAAGTTAACAGACAGCTTACATCCTTTTCTTAATCATCGCATGTTTGGATATTAAGACACGCATTAAGTGACATGTTCGTTCAAAAACAGTAGTAGTGAGTAGTGGCGTTTTAATTGTGTCGCACTGTTTTGGCTGTTATGTTCTACCTGCATGCCAACAGGGAAATGCACAAGGTAAAGATCCAGGTAGTCCAGCTGCAGATCGTTCAGGGATTTGTTCAGGCACACAGAGATGTCGGCTGGAGCATGATGGGTACTCCACAGCTACAAAGAATATGTACAGAACATAAATGACAAAATAAAATACTGTGCATTTCAGCACAAGCATAAACAGACTGAACACTTATTGTTGCAGGTTTTTCTGTAAATTGGGTCTTGAATAATTTAAGTTTAGTTCAAAACAGTTACATGCATCAGTTAGATAAACAAGTCATGAATCTCCTTTCTCATGTTGCACCCTGGAGCAGCTGTTCGAGCAGTTCTCTTCAGCACCCACCTTGCTAACAATGAACATGTCCTGGCGCCTGATGATGCCCTGCTGCATCTTGGAGCGCAGAGCCTTCCCAATCGCCACCTCGTTGCAGTAGCTGTACGCAGTGTCTATGTGACGATAGCCAGCAGCAATGGCGGTCTCTATTGCACCCTGGAATGATGGGTGTGGAAGATGGGGCGACTGCAGCAAGTAGAGAAAGTAAAGCACTTTCAGAATAGGCCTTCCATTTTCTTTCATCTGCACCACTGTAAGACTTATTGAAACCACTACAAGTTTCACTGATTGTGCTTTTCCTTCATCCAGGGAATCCATCTCCAATCTGACATAAACCTACCTACCTTAAAAGCACAAATTGTTATTTTTAGTTTTTTGTCTCTGTAGTGATTAAATTAATTAGACAGAACATAATTAGTGTTTTTGGACCTGCTAAGATTTAGATTTAACCATGTAACAAATGTGTTTCCTGATTTTATTAACTGTTGCAATAAGGTCAAAACTAAGTTCAAGGTCCAAATGAGAAAAGATGCAAACCTGCAATAGCTACTACTATATGAGCATAGAAACAAATTTTTATTTTTGCATATTTGTCACACTAAAATGACTCGGATCATCGTTTTAATCTTACACAACGATAACCCAAATAATTACAAAATGCAATTATGCAGCAGGATAACACACCAACACCACCTCTGAATGGCTCAAATAAAAAATTTTACTTTTTGGAGTGGCCCAGTCAAAGTCAAGACTCAAATCCAGTAAAACCCACCAGCGAGGTTTAATTTAAACAGTTCTACAGAAGAAGAGCGATGTGAAAGATTCACTGACAGTTGTTGCTGCCAAGGGTGGTACATAATTATGTCAGGCAGGTTTGGACAGCTTTTTTCATCAATCATTTAAAAACAACATTTTGTAATTAATCTGTTTATTTGTACATTTGTTTGAGTGACAAATATGCAAAACAAATAAAACAAATTAGGAAGGGGGCAAATACTTTTACACAGCACTGTCTCCAGTTTAGGGCAGTTAATGCTTTGTGTGGTGGAACCAACCTGTGTTTGAATGTAATTTTCTTTGAAACGCTTGTGTACATTCCAAGGTTATTCTGTGGGTGTATAGACGGACAGTGGCATTAACTAAAACTTCTGTATTTCTGTTGTTATGTTTTTATAATGTAGACGTTATGTTTTCAGGCCATCGGTCTCATTCTTGTGATGTTAACTGATTCAATGTTGGAGATAATCAAAGGTCAAGGTCACTGATCTCCAAACGATTCTTTACTTGAGCATTGAGATATCACAGGGATGTTTCCTGGAAATGGCTTCAAATTCACTTCTGAATACAATACATAAATTAGATTTTAGTAGTGAAAAGTCATGGCCACTGCGATCTCATGTATGTCCTACTCTCATCAACGCTACATCTCAGAAATGCCTGGAGAGAATTTCCTCACATCTGGCACAAACATCCACTGTGACTCCTATATGAATATATATATATGTATGTATATGTATGTATACGTATACGTATATGTATATAAAGAATATCAGTCTATAAACTACAACTTCACTAGTTAGCAGAGGTATACAACTGCAATGTAGTTTCACAGCTTTTATTTCTTTTATATTATTTAAAGCAGCAAGAACTTGGGCTACAGTAGACATTCATATTAGTATCAATATATAAATTATATATAAATATATAATATTAGTGAGCATAAGAAGTGCTCATAG
>OMLM01010648.1:0-12466 GCA_900302695.1 Helostoma temminkii
GTATGTTGTTGTTGTTATTATTATTATTATTATTATTATTATTATTATTATTATTATTATTATTATTATTATTATTTTTATTATTATTACTACAACAACTGAAAATTTATGGAACACATGAGAAGTTCATAAAACGTGAACTCCTTTTAGAAGTTGACTTTCACTGTGTATCCACCAACATTTACTTTTTTTATTGCTACTAATTAAAGGGTCAGTTTTTATAAAGTAGAAATACGATTTGCTCACTAGCTCAGGTGGAGTGATGCCAAAAACATAATGTTTGTAGTACAATGCTTGTATTTTTGTACTTACAGTGCATGATACCTACTAGTTTAGACAAACTGTAATAAAACTCTGTCCCACAGCTCCGAGTCTCTCTCTCGTGTCCAGACTTTCCTGAATCCCTACACCAGCTCTGATTGTTGTCTTGCAATGTTGAAAATATTTTGGGGAGTTTTAAACCTGAAATCCAATCACACACTAACTCACCTGAGCCGTCCACAGTCAGGGTGATGATGCTGATGTACTGAGGTGTAATTATGTTTTTGTATTTAACATAACACTCATATGTTCCAGTATCATTGATGGTGACGTTCTTCAGAATCACAGAAAAGTTTCCATCCTTCATCTCTGGATTTTTCAGCTCCACTCGACCATGAAGAGATGGATGTTGGTCGTCCTCAGATGGGTTCCCATTTTTCCAAACAAACACATCTTTCTCCAGCTCAGGTCTCCTCCACTCTAACAGTTCAACATCAGCACTTCTGGGACTCTGACACTGAAGAGTAACATCCTCTCCAGTTTTCACTATGATCTGTTGTTGATCTAAACAAAAACATAAATCCAGATGAATCAGAAAGTAAACATCAGTAAACAGTAGATGAGTTAATGAACTTGTATCAGTCCAGTTTGTTGACATGATAAACCTTCTCATGTTCTCACAGAACAACAACTCCTTATCACTTTTTGTGATAAGGAGTTGTGGGTTTTTCCTAAAGCTGGTTCTCAGCTCACTCACAGTTCACTTTGGGTTTTCCTCAGAATAAAAGTCTTTCATAACGTAAGAGGTGAAATGTAGGGTAATTTGTTTACAGTGAGATAGTTTATTGTGAGCTACTGGATGAACTGAATGGTAACAATATGACAGAAACTCAATCCAGGAGCTGAAGGTGTTAGTGGAAGAGGCAAATAAATACAGGTAGAAACACTATATGGAGTCACAACTCCTATAAGTCTCAGGAAAACCAGAAGCTGATTAAAAGTAATGTCTGGTCTCATTTAGTGCATCTTGAGTGTAGGAAACCAGAGTCAGCAGATCATGAAGGTGGCATAAGGTGCACACACACACATACATATCCTCTTGTCTTGTCTATGTCTATATGTCTTCTCATAATGGAGACATGAATTGAAGGTTTTATTTTTGTTTCTTAGTCCCCTGCCTCCTCAGTTCATCTGCTCACGTTACCATGTGCAACCTCGTTTTGAGTAATTGCTTTAGTCTGCCTGTTGGTTATCTTGTCCCCTGGTTTCTAACCCCACATTTTAAATATTTGAGTCTTTATTTTCGTTATGGTGTTTGTGCTCCTCCCAGTCTCACTATTTCCCTCAATAAACATCACTTATTCCAGCCTTCGGAACCCTGGTCTGCATTTGGGTCGGCCATATTGTAACAACCCTGACAACTGGAATGCATTGTATTATTATTGAACTACATATTAATTATATAATTTTTTTACCTGGATGTATATTTATCCAAGTGTAATGGAGTCAAAGTGAAAAGGCAAAACATGCTAAAGTTTATAACTGGTACATAAAATATATTGTCATGTAATTAAATTCACTGAACACATCAGCGTGTGTCTGTGTAGAGTAAAAACACACTAACTGTTACCCCTTTTTTCTGCCAAATCAATTCCACAGTGCTTGTTCTGAGCTTGTGCTAGACGCCAAAGAACCAGCTCTCAGCCAGGAAAACTTTCTCCAACCTGGCACCAACTCTGCTAATGAGCTAATATGGCCTGACAGATCACTATGCAACTCCAAATGTTCACAAATAAATACATAGGACATGAAGAAATAAATAACTGTGTGAATACATAAGAGAAATGGCAAAGATACTTTTATTTAATTCCATTAGCTTTTATTTCAAAACCGAGTGGGTAGCTTTAGTCACACAGCTGTCACCAGCGTTTTACTTTGGTCGCAGATTGAAAGTATGACCACATACTGCAGAGGAGTATGAAACCTAAACTGAAACTTCATGTGCTATTGCTTATGGCTGAGTAAAGGAGCAGCCAATCACATACGTGGTTCTGCTTTGATTGACTTATGAAGTCGTTTTACTGAAAAGTGGCATTATGAAATAAAAGCTGACTTTATGTTAACATATAAATATGTTTTGAAATAAAAACTAATGAAACTAAATAAAATATCTCTGCAATCATTTGTTCACCATAAAATAATATTTCACACATTTAACACATTTAAAGCAGAATACAAAACAATACATATTTTAAAAATGTGTCCAATTATTTCATTATTTCGTTGTCATATTTTTATTTATTTATTCACACAGTTATTTATTTCATAATGTCAGTTTGGATTTGTATAGAATACAAATATTTCATGTGCATTAAAATATTGCTGGAACTTTCACACTGAGCAAAAATATCAATCTGCACTTTCATTTGTTCTGGGTCCAAAAATTTAAAAACTTATACAGTAACTAAAGAAAATAAATGTTATGGAGTAAGATGTACTCATCTCAATTGTTATGGATTAGAAGTATAAACCAGAATGAAAAGAAAAGTACATGTACTACACATGCATTTAGTCAGAAAGAACCCACTGATCTCTGTTTATGATCTATTATGGAGGTTATAACATCCACAGGTCTTACCTCCAGACGTCAGAACAAAGATCCATGAACATGTGAAAAAGAACCAGAGGGATGATGCAGATGTGGATGAAGCCATGAGAGCAGAGCAGCTGCTGCTGTGCTGAGACTACTGATGCTAAACTGATGCTTGTGGTGACACTACACTCTACAACACTGATTTTTATTGGTGAACAAAAGTTTAAAAATTTCCAAATATATAACTGTACCCAGATGTTTTTATGTATCCATGCAATGGAAACTACCTATGGCTTTCACTATGAGTTTTTGAGGGTTCTGTGTATGTAGGGAATCAGAGTGACTGGTCAAATGTTCTTCTGTGTGACTGATTTTAACATTGTGGTTGCAACAAGTCTTTACAGTTGAACAAACTTACCATGTGGCTGCAGTTGTAAACAAAACAACATTTTGAAAACCTCATTAAACACACTTTAATCCTTGGGTACCAAATGTATAAATTTTTTTGTGTGTGTGTTTGATGTGTGTGAGTGTGTGTGTGAAAAGCAGATCCATCCATCAAAAATGACTATGGCCAATTGCTTTGACCTCACTGGCATAATTTTTTTCCATATTCATTATTTTGTTAGTCATAAATTTCCACACTGTTACCATTTTGTCCCTCTGCCTCCTCTTCCTCTTCCTGCTTGATCCTTTTCAATATCCTACAGGAAAGTATGTTTACCAGCTCAACCAGCCACAAACAGTACGCACGTATCCAGTCACACTGATAATAAACTGAAGTGAAATCATCGTACTTAAGCTTATTGGTCTCAGGTTGATTCTAACACCATGATGTGTTTCTGGAGCCTTGGCATTAACTACTTAGAGTGTGAACACTCCTGCTGCATTATTGGTTTTAAGCCAGTTGGCCCCATGATACTTGATTCAATGAGAACCGTTGCCCAGTCAAACATTTAAAACATCCCTTAGTTATGAAACTCCACACCAGCATCAGGATGAGGTATCTTTGGGCCCCAGGAACAAAATTAATACAAAAAAATTCCCCTCAAACACTATTAACACTATTATGTATTAAATGTGCCACCAGGAAACAAAAACAAGGACACATTTAAGGTATATTTTGTCTCTCTTTAAACATCACAAGTAAAGTTATCAAGTTAAACTAAACTTCAAGCAGAAAAATACACTTTTAGGTTCATATTTATTGGAAAAGCCATAGAGTCATGAGGTAAAAAGCTTTATTGGAGAAAGTAACTCCACAATGGAGGCAAAACTGAAAGATATGTAGCCCATGCTATAAAACTAAATGTGTTTACTAATATACAGTTAAATATGTCTTACAAAACACTTAAATTTGATTACTTTGACTATTAATGTCAAATGCCAGGTGCAATTATATCTGAAAGATGGAGAAATTGTAATTGTAGCAATCTACCATATCATCCCAGCAGAACACTTCGCTCTCAGAGTGCAGGTCTACTTGTGGTTCCCAGAGTTTCCAAATATAGAATGGGAAGCAGGTTCAGGGAACAGACACTGTCTCTACTTTTGATACTAGGCTTACAACTTTCCTTTTTGATAAAGCTTATAGTCATCTCAGTATTCAGTTGCTGGCCAGTCCAGCCCGCCAAGCGTTTTGTTGTTGCTTGTTGTTATTATTATTTTGTGACCTGTTGTTCTTTTCTCTCTTTCTTTCCACTCACCCTAACTGATCAAGGCAGATGGCTGCCCACCCAGAGCCTGGTTCTGTTGGAGGCTTCTTCCTTTCTTAAAAGAGGAGTTTTTCTTCTCCACTGTTGCCTAGTGCTCGCTTAAGGGGAATTTGATTGGTTTTCTGTGTTTGTTGTTTAGTTGTATTGTAAGGTCTTAAACCTTATACTGTAAAGTGCCTTGAAATGAATTTTGTTGTAAATTGGCGCTATATAAATAAACTTGAAGTTCATTAAAAATTCTGTGGAAAATATCATCTAGCCCAGTGACAAGATCTCAACATATTATATGCTGCAGTTTTGTTCTTTCAAATTCATGAATGTGTGAGTAGATTCCTGTGCTTAAATCAGTGAGACAATATCTTGAGCTGTTCTTCACCTGATAGGTCACAGAAGGTTTGTTAAACATCATAAAAGCAAGAATCACATTAACACACTGACTAAAAGTCCAAAACATCCATATCTGTTTCCTTCACCTTTATCTCTTTCTTTTCCTTCTCTCCTCTATGCCTGCATCCTCCATCTTTGTGTTATTGCCTACCTTCACATTTGTTTCCTTCTATCTTCATCCTTTTCTCAATATCATTTCACCATATCACTCATCCTTGTTTAGTCTGAACTTCTTTTCTTCATCCTTGCCAGATTTATGTTGGTTATCTTCAGACATTTCTCCAAACAATCGTCCAAACATCTTTGTCCAGGCAAACTTGCCTCCACTCTAAGAGTTCGATGGCAGCACCTCTGGGACTCTGACAACAGCCTCCCCGAGCTTCTGTTGAGGATCTAAACACAAACATGACATGGTGAACCCTGTTATCAGAGAAGGTAAAATAATAAACATGCAAAGTGTCACTTGAAACAATTCCTGGAACCTGCAGCCTCTCGTGCTTCGGGTACTATTTACTTAGCACAATGCATAATAGGAAGTGGCTCCACTGCAAGAATGGCCAATTAGGAGGGAGTGGACATTTCCTCGAAGACAGAAGGGGAAGGAAAGAGTCAAGCAGCTGAATGAAACATCTGATGTGATGAAACTGTGACATTCAACAACAATATGATGGTAGAACTACGACAGATTAAGAGAGAGAGTGAGCAACGTTAGTGACTGCAATGCAATAAATAATAAATAAACCATTTGCTAATTGCTTCAGTTAAAATGTCACTGAAGTCTGTGGTTGGTATGTAAACATTTTTAAAACAGTGTATGAGTTATGTCACTACTAATTATATCTTATAATTTCTATGTAATTACAGTATTAAGTGTAGCTTCTGTTAAAAGCTAATCTTATGAAGTGTTATGCTCCCATTGGATTTGCAGGAAATGCACATTCTATATTTGTATAGGCATTTATAGGCACTGTGTTTTTACTGGAACATCCTATCAAGTGGTCCCAACAACGCACACATGAATGTCAGGTGGAACAATACAGAGTTCATTTCAGCTGAGAGATGAAACAGTTAAACAACCCCAGAGCTGCACCTTTGAGGTAACTGTAACCTGGATGACTGAGAATCATTTTCTCTTAAGGCTAGATTTTAAACCAGGCCAGTGGGGACAGTCCCCCAAAGCCTTAAGCCTCTAAAGGGACATGGACTAGGACACTCAGCTGTAACTGTGCTTTTGACTTGACCAGGTCAACAGACGAGTGTCAGAACCTGAACCACACTGGAAACAAGTCAGTTAAAATGAACAGTGGCGTGACCTTTTCGTGTGATGAAAATGAGACGTGCTACTGCATTCTGGATCATCTGAAAAGGTTTAATTACTTTTTTAATTACTAATTTTAACACTTTCAGACAAAAGTTTTGTTCAGTGTTGGAGTTACTTGACAGAGTTGATCGCATCAGTGAAAGTTACAATTGTATGTGTTTTGTGTACATTTTCTTTACGCTAAGAACAAAAGATGTTACACAACCGTTATAAAATCAGGTTGGGATCAAATTACTGACTTTCTTTCATCACTCGTCAGTGATAGATGACTTTATGGACATTTGTCATTTTATTGTCCAGTTGAAGCTTTAGGAGTGGAACAGACTTTAAATAAATAGTAGGGGCAGCTGCCCTGGCTAAATATATGAGAGACTGAGATTTAACGCAGTAGGTGTTGGTATTGTAAAGTTTGATTATGTCAAACTTGATGTCGTAGGCACATTCAATAGATCCATGTCGCACAGTGTGGTTTACAATAAGCCTAGAAAATTGTTGACTGATTGGTGACAGTCTGTAGAAAACAGCTGCTGATGTTACTGCATCTACAAAGTCTCATCAACAACATCGTTACAAAACACAAACATCTGATCTGTGATATTCCACTCTCACATCAATTAACCCTAACCAAATAAAAACATAAATCCAGATAAATCAGAAAGTAAACATCAGTAAACAGTAGATGAGGTCATGTTCACACAGCTCTAAAGTCAGAACTTGTATCAAACCAGTTTGTTGATATGATGAACCTTCTCATGTTCTCACAGAACAACTCCTGATCACTTGGGGTTTTCTGGCTTCACTGAGTCCAACATTGGTCATTCCAGAAAACCTGAAGTTGGCTTTGGATCAAATAAAAGATAATTCGATTATAGTTAGAACAAATGTTGATTCTATATAATGCACTGTAAACAATATGATTATAGATCTAGAACAGAATAAAAAAAAAATTTAAACAAATATTGAACCAATGCTCAGGATGCTAAATGATGAAAAATACAGATTTTTTATGATACATTTATTGTGTGTTGATCTTTTGTTTGCACAGGAGAGTGTTTTATCTCGCCAGGATCTAGGGTACATTTGGCCATTTTTGGCTACTTTTTATTTTCCCTTAATATCTCCCCTAATAACTGTTTATCATTTTTGGTATGATTTATTTTATCACAACCTCACCTGTTTCTTCCATGAAAATAAAAATTATAAAAATATTTGGGGAAATGCATCGCCTAAAGCTCTCATTATTAATAGTTCAATGGACATGTCATGTATTTATCTAAACTCCGGTTCATTCACTTAATTCTCTGTTTCTTTCTCTTAACCCTCTGTTTTCTCTCTCCTAAGCACATTAGCAGACATGCTGTGTGTCTCTCTGCAGATATCATCGGCCCTGAAGCTGTGTATTCCAGATGTTCAGTTGCTGGCCCATCCAACCTGCCTGCCTGTTGAATGTTGTTGTTGTTGTTATTGGTATTGTGATCTGCTGTTCTGTTCTCTCTTTCTTTCCACCCGACCGGTCGAGGCATATGACCACCCACCTTGAGCCTGGTTCTGCTGGAGGTTTCTTCCTTTCTTAAAAAACAGACTTTTCCCTCTCAACTGTTGCCTAGTGCTTGCTCAAGGGGGATTTGTTGGGTTTTCCTTATTATTTTGTGGTATTGTAGGGTCTTAAACCTTACATTGTAAAGTGCCTTAAGATGACTTTTGTTGTGATTTGGCGCTATATAAATAAAACTGAATTGAATACTTGGCCTTTCAACACTATTTTTTTTATGTACAAAGTTTGAAGTCCACACTTTCAACACATGTAGAAAGTGTATTCCAACCACATTATCTGAAATAGGTTAAGCAATTTGGACCCACTAGAACATACATCAACCCCAGAGGGTTTAAAGGTAACACTTGCTCAGTGTTTATACACGTCCATACTCGTCAGTGTAAATGTAAGAAACAAGGCCTGATTTACCAAAATCCCTAATAGTGACTTCTAAATTGGGTGTGCAAGCTTGAAAACATTGCATTTTGTTGGTGATCTAATTGACCAAAGGTCCAAAGGCTCAAAAAACACTTGTGGAAAAGGTTTTCAGACCCTTTACTTATTACCTGTTTGTAAGAATACTTTGTAAATAGCCCATTTTTTTAAGTGAGTAAAAGTGTGTAAATAAACACACAAATATGAGCTAAAAGTATCAAAAATAAAAGTACAATATGAAACTGCAAGTAACTGATTTTTATCAGAAGCTTTTTGTGTGATTTACGCAACAATCTTATACAGTATAGAAAGGAACTAAATGTAATGGAATTAAAAGCACAACTGGAGTAAAAGTATAACATATAGCATATAGCATGAAAAGAAAAGACTTGAGTAAATGTAACCCAGTTAGTTAACCCACTAATCTGATTATGATAACATCCACAGGTATTACCTCCAGATATCAGAAGAAAGATCCATGAACATGTAACAAAGAACCAGAACCAGATCCAGATATTGATGATATTGATGAAGCCATGAGAGTAGCTGTGCTGAGACCACAGCTGCCTTTACTGATGGTAACTGACACTGTTGTGACACTCCACTCTACAGAACTGATTTTTACTGGTGAACAAAAGAGGCTGTGAAGATAGATTTTTTTCAAAATTTCCGAATGTGTAAGTGTACCCGGATGTTCTCATTTATTCATACCATGAAAACTACTTTTGCTTTACATTGTGAGTTTTTGAGGGTTGTGTGTATATAGGTTGTTATATACATATCATATTTGTTATTTAGAATACTAACAAATAATTATAACATTATCCAAAGAAATGATAAACTGAAGTGGAACCATCATACTTAAGCTAATTTAAGTCCAACTGTTTGATTGTAACACCATTTTGTGTTTATGGAACCTCTGCATCTCCTAAACAATCCGACTGTGAACACTCCTGCTACATTATAAGCCAGATAGTCTCAGTGATACTTTACTCTCAGAATCGTTGCCCAGTCAAAAATTCAAAACGTCCCTTAGTTGGGAAACTCCACACAAGGATCAGGAAAACATCTTTGGGCTCCAAAAATAACTGAAAAAACAAAAACTTCTCTTTAATCCTGCACTGCCTCTCCTACCTATTTGGTGTCAGCTAAGGGAGCAAAACTGAGGAGCTACACTTCTAGGCCACTTGGCCACACTGTTTAACCTTGTTTATGAGTTCATGATCTATCATGTTACAATCCAGCTAACAGTTCTCTGTATGTAGCAATCAGCTGCAATCTGTGTTGTGATCCTCCTTTTCTCCAGTGTTTTCCTGGTCACAGGGAGGTCATACTCAGGATTGTACTTTTTGTTTTCAGTTTAGTTAATAGTTTATTTATGATCAGGTTTGTTTTTATTGTAAACAAGCTTTAACCCTATACCAAAGTCAGGGTTGTAACAATAGGAAGACAAAGAATATTTATTGAAAAGGTGCAATATTCAAAAAATAGAAAACATTAAAACCCAATATAGACATAAAACAAACAGAATATAACAGTTCCAGGTACAGGCCAGGATGACTGATGTGTTTATTACTGATGTGAATAATTATATATTTGTATATATCAATATTGTGATAGAACTTTTAGGAATATTTTATAAAATTATACCAATAATGTGTCTGGGTTGACATCAGCAACATCACAGCAGCTGAAGCACAATATGTTACTATTGTTGCCCATTTCTAAGCTTCCCTTTCTCTTAAAAAATATGGATACATTTGTATATGTCCAAATGAAGGATTTTCTTAAGAAAATTGACATCTTTGAGGTTTTCCAGTCCGGCTTTAAATCTTTCACACAGCCGTCCACACTGCTGAGGGTTTTTAATGACATCCTCCTAGCTACAGATGCTGGGGACAGTGTGGTTTTGGTGCTATTAGATCTAATTGCTGCATTTGACACAGTGGATCACAACACTTTGATTTCCCGTTTACAGAAATCGCTAGGCATCTGTGGCACTACTCTGCAGTGGTTTAGGTCATACTTGGCAGAGAGAAAATTTTGTGTACAAATGGATAATGTTCAGTCTTTCGCTGCTCCTGTCTTGTATGGGGTCCCACAGGCCTCTGATTTGCACCCCTTGGCTCCATTCTCAGAAAGCACAATTGTCCCTTCCACTGTTATGCAAACAACACACAGATATGTGTGCCCTTAAAACAGAAGGATGTCCATTTCATAAGCTAACTGATGAAGTGCCTTGAGGACTGAAGAGCCTGGATGGCTCTTAATTTCCTTAATTGTAATAAAAAAAGACAGAGGTTATTGTCTTTGGCCCAAGCATCAGCAGTGGTCTGCCCCTGTAGATCTGGGCCCTTTGACACAATTTGTTAAACCTGCTGTTACAAACTTAGATGTTAAGGCAGACAGTGGTTTTAGTCTGGACGGGATGAATTCTAACTTCTTTCAGATGAGACAGCTAGCAAAAGTTAAACCACTCTTATTAAGAAAGGAGTTTGAGACAGTAATCCATACTTTTGTCACAACTTGACTGGATTACTGTAACTCTCTTTATTACAGTGTCTCTCACTCATCCCCGTCCTGTCTAGAGGACTCTTGCCATGTGCTCAGGCCAAAGCCAAGCCTGATTAAGCATTCTACTTTTTGTTATTGGTAAACATTAAATGGAATTTATTGCTTGGTCAATTACCAACTTGCCTTATGTTACTTCCCTTTACCTCTAGACAAAAAGGTCAGCTCAGTCAAGCAGCTGAATGAAACCGCTGATAAGAGATGAAACAGTGACATAAACATTGAAATAATGATGATCTAGTACTATGAGATCTTTTAGATATGAGGGAGCTTTATCACCCATTGCTTTATATGTGAGGAGAAGGATTTTAAATTCTATCCTAGATTTTACGGGGGCGTGACGTGATCTTTTCTTGTGATCGGAAATGAGACGTGCTGCTGCATTCTGGATCATCTGAAGAGGTTTAATTGCACATGACAGCAGCTCAGACGTTGAACTGGTCAAGAGGAGACAATAAGGTTCAAGCTCTTCACTGTGAGCATGTGTGAGGCAGGTCTGCATTTTGACTTGAGTGATTAAACTTCTTTTATAAGCATAAATATTTACAAATACAATAGTTCATCTAGTTATGATGTAACAGTAAAATCTAACTCATTAGCGTCTCCAGTTGACATCATACAATAGAATCGAACCCAGGACCTTCTTGCTGTGAGGCGACGGTGCTAACCACTGCACCACCGTGCCACCCACTGTAAGGATATGCAAATGCTAACCTAATAAATCAAAAACCCTCAAAAAAGAGGAGCAAACAAAGGGTAGACTTCAAAAGGCAGGCAGACTAACAACTGTCTAATCTAAGAAAACAAAAACCACAGCTCCACATCTCAAAAGACAAAACAAAAACCACAGCTCGAGGCTGGGACTAGTCAAACTGAGCTCAATGCTGGAACTAACCAACATACAAACGGACTACACTGAGTCGTTTGTATGTGAAGAAAAAGCTAGAGGTGAATGGCAGGAACAAGGAACAAACAAGGCAAAACATGTGACACATTAGCGATGACAAACTGAAAGAGACAAACTTAAATACAAACACAGTGATGACTAATGATATTTTGTGTTTTGGTTTGGTTTTGATTGGTGTCTGTTGCTGCTCCTCCTACGGTAGGCGTATCACTTCCTGTTTCTATTGTTTGCTGCTCTGTTTGCTGTCGCTTCGACGTTTGCAAAGCTGTTAACTATAAACTCTTCTTACACTAGAAATTGATTAACAGTAACTGACTAAACAATCGTAATCAACGCTTGTATCTTTCAAGCACCTGTTAAACGTTTCTAAATTTAGTTTACTTTGTTTTCCCGATCCACTAGCTTAGCATTTAGCTTTATTATTAGCCATGACCTCTCTGTCTCCCTCCGCTTCTCCTGCTCTGACCTGCTCAGTGTGTCTTATGTTTAGCTTTTCCTCTGCCTCCTTCAGTGATAATGATATGTGTAATAAGTGTAAGTTATTCGCAGCTCTGGAGGCGAGGTTGACCGAATTAGAAAGCCGGCTTCGCACTATGGAGAAGAAACCAGTTAGCCATGCCCCGGTAGTCAGTGCGAAGCCAGCTAGCTTAGCTCCCCGTAAGGCTAGCTCTCCCCCAGCAGCTCCCGAGCAGCCGGGATCTCAGGCCGGCTGGGTGACGGTCCGAAGGAGGCATAACAAGCC
>OMLM01010650.1:0-10191 GCA_900302695.1 Helostoma temminkii
GCCACATGTAAGACGTCACAGCTGTAGACAGGCTGGGCCAGTGAGCCAGCACGCTTTGTGTGTAGCTGCGAGTGTGTGTGTGTGTGTGTGTGTGTGTGTGTGTGTGCGCAGTAAAAGGAGCCTTACATGAATTAGCTGCTGTTAAGCCTGGCGACGGCTGTGCTGCTGTTTATGACTGTGAGTGTATTTATGTGTTTGTGTGTGTGTGTGCCCATATGTCTGTCACTGTGCAGCTCTACCTGACATTGATGTGGTCACAACAAAGTGAGCGTTTGACTTTTACCAGCGAGACCAAATTACCCTGGAGGAAGACAGTTTGCTTGTGGGCAGTTGAGTCAGACTATTGTAATTACAGGAAAAGCAAGTAGACGTTTTTATACATATTCAAACGGCTCTAATAACACTGGTTAGACCAAAGCTAATGAACCGAGGGTTTATTTTATAAAATAAGACCCTGTTAGTTTCCTTTAGGAGAGACTTTGTTGTGTTACTGTCTCACCACTTGACAGAATTACACTGTTGGCACCGGGCAGCAGAGGCAACTACAAGTTGAGGTTAAGTTGTTAAATTGTTTAAGTTGAGTCTAGCTGCTTGTGATTGTTTTAGACACTCTCTCTTCTAATTAGTGGAGATGCTGTGGTGTCATGTTCTCTAAGGCAGCTGACCATAAAGAAAAATGGATTGTGGCTGCTGTAAGTTACCTGTGCTTTGCGTTGGTGGTCCACTTTACCTTTTATATTGTGTCAAGGTAACTTTGTGTATTCTGTATCCAGGTGTTTGTGTAAGAGCTGCAGAGTCCATGAGGGCCCACACAGAAAATATGCAGCCCAGTGATGTGACTAAACGTCGTGCTTGTGTAGCATACCTAGAAGACGAACTATGGTTTGTGTCCATTCGAGGAAACCGTGAATTGGTTATAGGTCAAATGCATGATTTGTGTTTGTAATGAACCTTTTTTGTATTTGTGGCAAAGCCCTTTCCAAGAGTAAGTGTACACACAGTTAGATCTAGAAGTGTTTGGGCAGTGACAGTTTTATTATTTTGCCTTTATACAACACCACAGTGGATTTGAAATGGAACAATCAAGGTGTGATCGAAATGTAGTCAGCCTAATGACGGCGTCATTGACTTGAATATCTCCTTGGATTTCATGTTGTCAGCTCCAGACAAACAGCTGCCAAATGCCAAATTAGTAGCTGGTATCAACTCTAGACTTTTTATCTACCTCATTTGTCTTGTCTACTGTAATGAGGGAACTTTTGGCTCCTTTGGCGATTAATGGTTGTTGATTCATTGTTAGTCAATTGACCAAATACTTGGGCCATACTGAGCCACTGGAGGTAATCTGGTTAAAAAATGCCATACTTTTGTGAAGTCTCTAAAAAATAGAGCAGAAAGTCCACACTTAGATCACATCTTGATTGTTTTATTTTTAGTTCCTTAGTGGTGATGTATAAAGGCAAAATCATAAAAACTTTACTTCTGGACCTAACTGTATTTATCTGTAAAGAATAAATTACTTTAATCAGTTTTTTTGGGCTCATTTTTGGCAGCATCAGTTAAGGTCAGTTAGTTCAGGCCATAAAAATGAGGACACTGTCCAGGACTCGGTTTTACCTTTTTAACAGACACTAAATCACAGCAGAGTCCATTTAGGAGGAAAATCCATAACCTAATACCCCCTAAATTCCAGTGTTCCTCTCAGGATGTACATTTTCCCTGGTTTCCCTCCAATTATGTGCTTACTGTGAGTGATCAGGTCAACCTTTGCGTTGACCCGATCACATTCCTGATTACTACAGAGTCAAGTCTGGGCAAGCAGACCCTGGAAAAACCACAGCACAGTGACGTCAGCATATCTCTGGTGTGTTATCAAGTGGTGGCCCAGGTCAGTGTTGCTATGATCATATCTCCAGTTTACGGTGGGCCTTTTTTCCTGGAAGTGTGTATGTACGCTGGCTTCGGTGACCCATACAAAGCTAAGAGAATAGACAAATCACACGAGCTGCGACATGCTGGCCAAACAAACACTGGGGCCTCATGCACAGGAAAGCCTCACAGTCAGCCTGGGAGACAAGTGTTGATAGACATTCATGCCTGCAGGCGTATTCAGGATCCAGTTTGTGAAACTGGCGTAATTAAACAGTCATAGATTTAATTAGGTGCTTACACAGTTTTGTGATTGTGCGTCTCATTGTTATGTTGTGTCATGGATGTCTAAGTTTGGAATGAAACCCTCACACACAGATGGACGCACGTACAAGGCAATGTTTTGTTTAGAGGCCTAGAAAAGTTTCACACAAGCCTAATTTTTATTTTAAGTGTGATATACAGAATTATTTTGACACGAGGAAAAACATATTGAGAAGTAGGCTCTGTTTTGCATCAGAGGGGAAAGAGAGAACAGCTTACTCTGTTTATACACTGCTGTAAAGCTTTTTGTTTTTGCGCCAGACATTTTTACATTTATCTCAGTAGGCTCCTGCAGAGTCTCGAGGATCTTAAGTGTCTTTCCAAAAGGCTCAGCGGTGATGCTAGTGTAGCAGCTCCCTCCTGTTGCTCGGTGAGGCCAACATCACTCTGTACTGTTGCAGCACGGTAGTTATTTCTGATAAGGCGTGGTAACTTCCTTTCATGTAAACTTTTTATGCCTACCTCCTTCATCTGTCCCTCCTGCAAATAGTAATCTCCCACAATTCTCAGGATGACTTTAAACAACACCAGTAGACCATGCATTAACTTGTAAAATCCAGCTGTGGGATGTATGTACAGGTGCAGCAGCAATAACAATAGAGAAACTTTCCAATGAAGAGTGAAATGAAAGTTGCAGCCATTACTCAAATTACAGTACTGGTTGTACTGTGTGATGATCTGTTGAAGCTGCTGCTGGAGAAATTGTTCTCTCTGTGTGTGTGGTTGTTGGACAAGTGCTGATTTAAGGGAGAAGCTAATGCTCCAAAACATTATATTTATGTTCACATTTAGAGCATCCTCTTGTCTACATGTAGCCAGTTAAACATGAGAATAATAAAAGTACACCATCAAAAAGAGGGATATGCCATTACACTGTTTTCCTTTTTTTTCTCGAGCATGGGCAACAACAGAAAACATGTAGCTTACTTATTTATACACTCTTGTAAAGTACAGCTTTTTTAGTCCAAGCATGCCCTCAACTTCCAGAACGTCTTTGCCAGCCTTCCTGTTACTGTGCGCAAGTATTTACGATTGTGTGAATCTGTGCTGGCTCTGTGACAGTAGACCTCCAGCAGGCCAGATGAAAGGACAGAGCAGGTCAAGTGGAACCAGCAACTCGCTCCACTGAGCAGATAAGACTTCTGCATCAGCACAGATGTATGACACCTCACAGGATACTGGGCTTCCAGCTGCTGTATCGTTTGGTCACACACTTACAAATCTCGGTTGAAGGTTATTTTAAAAAAAAAAAAAACAATTTTAAAGAAATATTTTTGTGTTGAAACTTAAAATATTTAAGAAATTAGCCTTTTCATTGAAGCACGATTTCCACCTATTACCCTTGAATTGAATTTGGGAGTGTTTTTAATCAAATCAAGGCTGAGAGTGTAGAGAAGGTGTAGGTGGGTTTGTGCCGACGTCTGGCTGTTTTGACTGGAGTCATCCTAACTGGAAGAGGTGTGTGTTATGGCTGTCATCTGTGGTTCATGGCGAGAGACGAAGAGAAGCACTGTGGTTGATTTGGCGTTGTTTAAGGCCAGAAGGATTGAGGTAGCCCTCTACCAACATGTGAGCCTGGCTTCTACACACTGCAGAAAGGATACAGGGACAGACTAGGTGTGGTCCTGTGTGGCGCTGTATAATACTGCCCATGTTACCACTGCCACTGCCAGCACTGAAGTAGTTACAACCAAGTTGCTGTCAGAGCAAAAATACCCACCAAAAGCCATATGTTTTTAGTGACTCTGTTTTTACTAGGAGGAGTGGTTAGAGGAAGACTGCCAGGTTATGTTCTGGCAATTAGAGAGACCTGCAGTAGGTGGCAACATGTAAGTTGTGTTTTTTTGGAGTGGAAGCATTGACATGCACTAAAAATCCAACAGTGGCATTCATCAGCAGCATGTTCCAACGCCAGTGGAAAGCCTTCAAGAAAAATAAAACCTGCTAATTCAGAAACCATTTGTAAAGCGATGCAAAATAAATTGGACATGTTTTCTTAAAATGGACCACCACAGGAGCCACTGCGAGGAAAACCCTGCCAACAGGTTGCAGAGAGAAAAAGAGCACAGTTTGGTTTCGTGGTTGTTTGGACGTGGTTGATCCAACCCAGACTTTTCCTACCCGTACACTTGTTGGCGTTGCACCTGCATTTTTATCACACACTGCTTTATTGAATGACATATCCAGGTTTAAAAATTTTATTCATATTCTCACAAAATACTAATTTCTACAAATTCTGCTGCAGCTGGGCCTTGAAAATGCACGTAAAAATCAAGCTAAAAGCATCATCGCTCAAAGCTTTAGAAATGTACAGCTTGCACGTTATATGCAGGGTGTATCTGTGTTCTGTATGGGGCATTTTTTATTTTATTTTGATGGGACAGATGTTTGATGATTGTGGCTCTAGTCTCAGAGGCATGTGGAACCAGGAGTGACTGTACAAATACTCCATGGGTTCGTACAGAGACTCTTTGATTGTTCACTTGCTTTTCTGGGCAGCCCCCGAAAATACCAGACTACCTGAATGTCGTGTGATGAAAAGATCCAGTTTTGATATCTGCCCAATACCGCTGGATTTCACCCGACGCAGGTTCCCGTCTTGAACTTTGTACAAGTGTGAATGTGTGGATCTAATGTTTACAAAAATGCATGTGCATGACAACAACGTGGCAGCAGGGTGTGGGCTGGAAGGAAAGATTGTTTGTTGTTCTTGAATCTAAAGTAATTTAATTCAAATGTAAGGCACATCTGGGCTGGCTCATTGCCAGCACAGCAGATACAGTAGTTGTGTGGAAAGACTGTCAGCTGTCATAAATCTCTCCTGTATTTAGTTATCATGGTTACATTTACACGTAGCTGCCATACAGTTAGTCAGGGCCAGGCCAAGTGACAGCTTTTGTTTTTCAGTTCACCAGACGATGAATCTGCAGCTATTTTGACATTTATTACAGCTGCTTTTTAAGAAAAACATTAAACATTTGCTTCTTCAGGCTCCTATAATGTTTGAACCTTAGCATGCTTTTTATTGGTCACACATGACCTTATTCATATTTGGTTAGTGGGCAAAATAAACCATTTGAAGATGTCACAAGCATTTTTTAAAACAAATTTCTAACATTTTATGAATAAAATGATAAATGAGATATGAGAAAATAATCAGCGGATTAACTGGTGATTATAATAGGGTGCTCGTAACGGGATTATTGTAGCCTACACGATCAAACAAGGCTTTACTGTAAGCATAAAATGTATTTGATTTGTCTAATTGCCAAGACTCAGCATTAATATTAACATTTTACATTAAGTATTATTTAAAGATAAACTCCTGCTTGGTAATTAAATTTCGTATAGAATGTAATCGCTGTTCATGTGGATCACAATGAGCAACGCAAATGCGCTGGATCGGTAGTGTTAGGAAACCGGTGTAGGCTCTCAAAGGCAGAAGCAATGAGACATTGTCGTGCTCGTGCAGATGTGCAAAGTGACGTGGCACATTGCTTGTGAAAAGCAAACCGATTTCTAGAAAGGTTTTTATCTTTAACGAATTCTGAACCAGCAGTAGCATCGACTGAGATCTAGCACCTAGTTCGTGTCGGTGAGAGAAAAAAAAAAAGTATGAGGTGATGCATGCTCATTTGAAGTTCAAGGTGAAGGTTTTAGAGTTGTGAAAAACCGTGGGAGTCTGGGGAGTAAAAAAAAAATAAGTGAGAAACTCTGCTGAGCCCATGTCTGGTGTGTGTGTGTCTCGGTCATAGGTCTGTTGGGCACACTGTGGTTTACACACCCATGGTCTCACTACTTGGTGGTGTGTTGTCGTTTGATGCAACCCTGTGTGAGTTTGTTTTCAAACCTAAAATGTAGACATTTTGTGTTAACTAAAGACCAGTTACTTTTTTCATACCCCAAACCACAAACACATACAGGCACCATACACATTCACATCCTTTCTCTTTCTCACACTTGCCTTCACCCTCTCACACACTCACATTCAGACTCTGTACAAAAGTTCATTGAACATTTTCTTCCCATACACTTACAGCTTTTCTCCATCCTCCATTCGTCTAAGAGCCAACCAAGCGTAAAACATTATCTGTGCATTTTTATTTCCCCACAAACAACAGTCAGACACTCTGTTGTTGCTATTAATTTAAAATGTATGAAAACAGAAAGAAGCAGTTTTGGGACTTTCAGTCCAACAAAACGGGACATAATAAAATGTCACTTTGGGTTTGCGATAGGTATTCTGAGAAACATCACATTAAAAATGGTTGTGCTGCAGTTTTAGTGCCAATTGTACAGAGCACTTTTTACCAGCCTGTGGCAGCTTTTTGTAATTATTTTCAGTGATGGTGAAGCATTTTACTACCTGCTTGTGCATTGCTGAGAGCCTCTGTGTTTTTGAAGGACTGACCAGTGGAAATAAACTTCAGCTTAGATGAGAAAAATGCATCCCCATTCAGACAGTAACTTCTGTTGTATATTGATTTGTTGGCCTTTATTTCATGGACAAATTGGAGCAGCATCAGTCTGTCTGTCCTGGAAGTGGGATCCCACCGCTGTTGCTCTTCCTAAGCCTTCTAATTTTTTCTAATTTAAAGGTCAAAGGACAGGAGGGGATCATTGTGGAGCAGTTTGTTAAGTCCACCAATGACAAAGTTCACATTTGACATTTTGTCTTAATTTTAGTTTTAGTTGACTCCCTGGAGTTGGTATTCACGAGGGACAACATATTGTCAGACTGTCCCTGACTAAAATAAGATCTCTCCTCTTCCTGAGGGTCTCATATTCCTATGTGCCCATCCTATTTGAGAAAAGTCTCTCCACCTCAGTCAGAACCAGAGCAGGTGCTCTGCTTTGATTGCAGGTAGCCTTAGGACAGTGAAACGGTAGACGCAGCAAGATATTCTTTCTGCCTCTGTTCAAAGCAGTTCACAACACTGACAATGCACTTCTGGTGCTGAAAATGTAAGGTTTGAGCTTGTCTTGTTAGTTGCTTCAAATATAGACAGGCCATAATTATATTAGTGACAACAATGGCACTACTACTTGGCCACAGCAAGTTTGCAGATTTTCCCTGAACTCTTGCTGTCTTGTACATGCTTACATAGAAGACGTGACGAATGAGCAAGCAGAGATGATCTAAATGTGAAGGTATGCTGATCCGTGAAACCAGAGAACAAGAGCATCTCTTTACACACTGAATTTATTAAGTTGAAAGAGCTGTCCTCGTTCATTTGGTAACTCATAAGAACTAGATTTGTGATCCATTTGGTGTCCCTGTTAACAGTTTGACCCCTCCCCCCCAGCTGATGACAGTGATGGATGATTCGGGTCTCTGCTTTTTTGATATGTGAAAGTTAGTCCTTCAGACGTTCAGTCACTCATCTCGCCCACTCACAGCATGCACACTTTATTAGGGGGCCTGGACCCCCCACATCAAAATGGGTGATGCCTGTCTTGCATTAACACACACATAGACACACTCTTTTAATTTTCCCACTACAGCTAGCGAGCATGGCTTGTTCATTTGGGCTGCCATCTCCCTGTGGTGACGCCGTCGTGCCTCTGTCTTTAATGTTTTTACACAGGAACGAGCCGCTCAGTCTAGAGACTACATGATCCAGCTTTAATGCAATAGACTGAAGAATTAAGACTGCGGTGGCTCTGCCAATGAGGAAAGGCTGACTAACTCACCCAGACATCACACATGTAGAAAGTCCCTTACTGGCTGTTTTGCATTTTTAAGAATTTCATGGACACATTCACCCCGAGCAAATTACTGTCACTGTGACTGAGTGATAAGCTACAAGTGTAAATCAACAATATAACGAGCCAATACTGAACAGTGGAAGCTTTGAACCACAGTGGTCTGGCAGTAATGACAAACGCTCATCTTTAAGTTGAAGAAAATGTTGAAGAGCCTTTTTGTTCAGTGACGACCTTCAGGATTTGTCAGAGCTAAGAGATGATTTTGGGATTGTCCTTTGTGGTTAATGCTAAAGGGCAGTGCGAGCCGAAATGGTCTTGGTTTCTTTTATTTAGATTCTGCCAAAAAGGAGATTAATCAGTTAACCGTTTAAAAATGTCACATTGTTAACATTGTTTTCAGTATATTTCTTATATTAGTCTTGGACACAAACAATTTGTCCCATGACGGGGTGCCGCTAATGATTATTTTGATCATCTCCTGATGATTTTCTTGAATAACTGTTCTGTCTATAAAATTTCACATTGTGAAATGTGACTGTTGAAATTTCCCATAACCTAAGATGACGTCTTCAGCTGGCTATTTTGTCAAGCCAAGAGTCCAAAAATATCCAGTTTTACACAATAAATGACAAAGAAAAAAATCAAAATCTTGAAGGTTTTGAGAAGCTCTAATCAGCAGGAGTTATTATTTGGCTTCAATGACCAAAGTAGCAATTTGATTATTAAAATAGTTGCTGATTAATCAAGTAATGGTTGCAGCTCTAGATCTTTGATCTCTTAATACTAAGTGGATCTAATATCAGCCATTAATAGTTTTGTTTATTACCATCATCTAAAATTAGTGGTTTCACTATCGGTTGCATTTATTCAGTCATGCCAGCCTGCTGACCTGCCTGCCTGTGAGGCAAATTTATAGTTTTGGATTAAACAATATCTGATAGCCAAGAGTCTTTTGAAACGTTATCCAGAAGAAAACACCTTCAATGACACGTGTTGGCATCCAGGTCTTAATCAGTGAACAAATATGCTCATTCTTGTCTTGATATTTGCTCGACACCTTTTATTACCTCTGGTAATAAAAGCCCCTATGCGGTTACTGTATTCCTAAAGTTTTATGACTTCAGCAGTATTCAGATTCAGATTCAGAATTACATTTTATCCAAAATGGAAATGCAGAAAGAATAGGTTCTTCATTCTTTCCCTTTTTTGTCATATCACTTCACAACCCTGAACTGAACCTCTTGCATTGTTGAGCTGGTTGTCCTACTAGTTGTAATCAGCAGTGGAGCCTCTTTGTCTGTGTGGAAAGATGCTGAAAGGAAAGAGGCATTATGGGAAAGAAGGAGGGGGAGGTGAAAGAAGGAGATGAAAATTGATTGGCAGGGAATACAAAAATGAGTCACTCCACCAGCTCCCTAGATTTGGAGCTGCAGACCTATTCTGGGCTGTGGTGACACGTGTGTATGTTTGCGGTTGTGTGCATGTACACACACATGTACACATGCACACTAGTGTTCACATGGCTCAATCTAACAGTTGAAGTCACAGAACTTTCGTTGTTGGCCTTGTGTGCGCGCGTGTGTTTGTGTGTGCACATGTGTGTGTTGGAGGAAAATGAAAGTAGTCTGGCGACCAAACCACAATACAGAAGCCAGATTTAAACGCAGATATCTTCTCTCTCTCCCTCCCTCCCTCTCTGAAGTCCCCGCCACACCACCACAGTTCTACAAATCACTCAATTTCAGTAGTGCCCTCTGTCAGTTTTACTTTTTAACTTTGCAAACAAATTGCTGTGTATTATTAACCATATATTATTAAGAACTGATCTTTCTTTTTACTAAAAGTACTGCAAGTGAGTGCACCTTATGTGATTATGTCCTTTAGTCCACATGCTTCTGTAGTAAAAGCATTTGAGATTGGTTTAATGTATTTCCCCTGGTTAAAAGGGATTTATTTTGGCTAAAGGTTGTGACTCCAACATCTTGTTTGATGACCCATCAGAAGGCACAACACTGCTCCTTCTGTCGTTTTTTTTTCTCAGCTAAAGACTGGTTGGTTCTGCTAGCCAGCCCAGATTGATGTTGTAAATCAGCAAAACAATTACCTGACTGGTGGTGCTCGCTGCTTTGTTGGGCTTAACATTGGTTGACTTCACTCTGCAGGATGTCGGCCTTCCTTAAGTCTTGCAGACGGTGTATCATAAACATGCACATGGTGTGTGTGTGTGTGTGTGTGTGTGTGTGTGTGTGTGTGTGTGTGTGTGTGTGTGTGTGTGTGTGTGTACATGTG
>OMLM01010650.1:10240-21285 GCA_900302695.1 Helostoma temminkii
GGAGTCATGTCTCCATCTTCTCCCCTGTCTGTAAAACCTTCTGTCTCATTCTGGCTCTTACACACTTCAGTTCACACACTCTCGCACATTTGTGCGCATGCAGAGTTCCTCACAACCAAATTCCACCCTAACTGTAGGAAGTGACTGTGAGATTTCCAGAGAGGCAGTCAGGTAGCCAGGAGCTCATTACAGCCGAATGCTTCACAGGGTTGTCATTTTCTGGAGGGAAGGCATGCTCAGACGGGTTTTAAAGCACGTGTACATGCAGGTATGCGCTCTTCCTTTCTGTGAATATAGGCCTGTGGCTGATACGTGTTCAGCTCAGGCGCTGCAGATTTGAAGATGAAGGTTTGAGCCCTGAAATCATTACTGGTGTGATTCTTGTTTAGAATTTTGTTTCTCATTAGCACAAGAGGGGATAATCCTTTCCTGCGAAGTCTGCTCACTTTCCTTCGCTCAGTCTGCTCATGACTTTTTGACTTCCCAGCGGAGCCACAGCTGCTTTAATTATACATCTTGATTGAACGATGTGGGCAAAATGCCACAGTAACATGATTTTGATACCCTTAAATCAGCTGTATAACCCTGGAAGACATGATAAAAAGCTAAAGGAGCATTCCCTCATATCACCATATAATAACCGACTCTTGAATGCACACAGACAGACACACACACACACACATCAAGCCAGCGCTGACTTAATCACAGCCTTGGCTGCCTCCAAGGTGCTGTTCAGTTCTCCAGGACGCGACAGGTTTCTGTCTGGCAGGTTCAGGCGGCCGTCTTGTCACGGATTAGAGTGCCTGTCTCAGTTGTAGCAGGGATAGTTTATACACTTAAAGGCTTCACTGTACAGTCAAAAGCTTTACTCCTGTGGCAAACAGTCAAACTCCCCACTTTCTACTATGTGTTAACTCTTTTCTGCAGACTTCAGTACACAGCAGTGCAGCTGCCTGTGCTCTAAAACAGCTCATCCCAAATGGTGAGGCTTTGTTTAGTTTGGATGGCTCATCATATCTACGGGAAGCATCGTTCGGAGCACAGGCTGTTTGGAACAGGGATTTCTGAGCACTGAGCTGGAAGGCAACCACACCATCCCCAAGAGAACCGGTGGGCTGATTTTAAGCCGTGCGGTGCCACTTCATTGATGACTACGTAAAGCTCCTGCGGTGTTCACAAATCTGCCAACAAAACTAGCGCAACTGATTCTGCGCACATATAAATTAATAATGACAAATTGTCTTCTGGCAGAAAATTTAGTATCAAACTCTTAGTCTCACCGCTTGATCACCACAAGTATTTGGAGAATTCAGAGTTTAAAACTGAAGACATCTGACTAGACTCCCACATAGGGGAATTTGTGTATTAAACTCCACTGTGGTATTAGTGCATTTTTTCTGTTGTTATTTACAGCTTGTACTCAGTCAGCTTTTTCAATTCCTCCACTGAAAACACTCGGTCACACACACTCACATCTCATTTCCCCTTATACTCTTTCCTTTTGGCCTCCTACCCACGCTCTTTGTTCCTTGATTGGGAAATGAACATGCAGATCTGACATCCTGATACATATCTAAGGATATCCAGAGTTACCGTGTTTTTAGCAGTTCACTTATGTCTGGATGTATTTGTCTGTATTTATCTTCCCTTCCTCCTTGACACTGATCTTGTCTCCCCTCCTTCCCCTCCCAGTCTGTCTCTGTCAGTCTCATCATCCGTCTGTCTCTACATAAGCCTTATATAATGGAAGGGATCATGTGAGATCTGAGGTGAGGGTTCGCGCTGTGCACCTGTGGACGGCCATCCTCCTTTCCTTTTGATCTCCGCTGGATTGCGTTTCTTTGTCTCCTTCTGCCTTTCTTTTTCAGTTTTCCTCCTCTTCTATCTTTCCACCTGATTTCCTCCTCATCCAGTCTGTTTTTCTGACTCCTCCCTGGCGTTAAGCCACTGGCTCCTCGAATCTCAACTCCATCCTTAAAGGGTAATTATGAGATCAGCTCAAGGGTTTTTAAACAGTAGTTTGAGGCTCAAGGCTCCTCAGTAAAGCAGTGTTAGATTGTCTGTTGCGATCCCAGTATTGTAGACAGGTAGTTTACACAGCAAGGCCAAAATGGAAACCCAGACAGCTGGGTCCGCACGAATGATAATTCATCATCTGAAACTTAGCTGACTTCAAAATGACATTTTCATTGTAGTTGTGGTTGTTTTAAGTGTAGAATTTCAGCAATAATTAATGACAAAATCACGAGTGTAGATTTTTCATCTTTAGTTAAGTGAGACTTGACTCTTTGCAGATTTCTTTTTTAATTTATTTCTTTTTTATTCTTTCCACAGTTTAACTTTCTGCACATGCCATTACAGTTCACGCCCAGCGGAGATTCCCCGTTTCCTGCTCTGTGCTCATTTCTTTCCTGCCTTTCTGTGCTGTCCTGATCCTATCACTGATTACCCCCGTCCAGATCTCAGTAGCCAGCCCCTGGCCATTTAGTCAGGCCTGTTACCTCTGTGTGTCACTCATTACCCTGCGGACAGACACAGACCGACCTTTCCAGTTACTAAATATAGACCCACCAAAGAATAGGAGGAAGGGAGGGAAAAATAAATGGAGGGAGAGATGGACAGATGGAACAGCATGTTAAAGAAAGTTGTTGGAGAGCAAGAGACGTAGAGGACTAGGTCATTTGTGTTTAGTCTCTGTGGTTGCAGGCTTTCTGGACAATACCCCAGTGATGGCTATCTGTTATTATGAGCTCCGTTCCAGCACTGGTGACGTCATAGTCGCTAAGAAAACCCCTGAAGCTCTGATTGCGGCTGCATGGCTGTGTTTCTTTTGGAAAGGCGAACACAGGTGGCTTGGGACCGCAGGCTAATAGTAAATTAGTTTTCTATCCTGTACTTGGATATATATAGAATCCAGCAAGGCCTGAAATGGTGTGTTATACCTCCGCCTAACAATCAGAAATTCTTCCTGTCTCTAGTGGAGTTTGCCAGATAGTACACATGCCTCTGGGTTTGCTGTTCTACTTTACTTTTCACAAATTTGCAGCTCTCCATCCAGAGCTCTGGTGCTGTCATCTAGTGTCAAAGACAAATTGGAAGAAGCCGTAAAAACACTGTAAATAATACATGCTAGCTTCAGAAAGGATCCATTGAAGTGACATCCATTATCGTATATAAAACTCACAAAATATCGCCAAATCCAGTTTTACATGTAGGCATTTACGCAGGAAAACAGCATGCAGTATTAGGCATCCAATAGTGTTGCATGATTAATCTAATTGCAATCGCGATGTCAGCATGTGCAACTACATAAGTGCAAGAGGCTGCGATTTAATGACATAAATATGTGTAAACGTGACCACTTATGTGTTTGTGCTAATAAACAAATGATCAGTCAGTATAAGTAGCGAAGCGTTTGGTCGCATGACCTTCCCAGCGTGTAGTTGTGGCAATTTAGCTCCCGCATCAATACAATCGGCATCATACGCCCGTCACTAGCTACTTTACTTGAGGTGACTCCTCCACTGACCTTCGCGATGTTTATGCAGCAAACCAAGAGACAAGGTGAAGATGGACTTCAAGACTCCGGGTCTTGATCGCAGATTTTCTTATGTCGCATTTTATGAAGATGTTAGAAATTGCACAGATGACAGTGTTGTATTGATGAAACACAGCTAGTGGGAACATTTCTGTAAAGATTTATGGATAGAAGCTTGCAGCTACACATGCTTGCGAGATTACATGTGAAAAATTGACTACTCTAAGGGGAATAGGGATGACGTCTCTTGGCTATGAAGTGATTGCCGCGTTAAAGTGTAGGTTTCTTGACAGATTGTATGACAACACTGTTGTGTTTCTTTAGTCTTCCTGTTATTTTGTAATCTTTGTCCTTTTCCCACCCTCTCTTCCTCCCTGTTAACACCAGCTGTCTGTTAATCTCTGTTTCTACTCATTAAATTAACCCCCAGCTGCAACAGATGCTTGTCCAACTGGACCCTCAGTTGTGCAACTGTCAGGATGCCGCACCATCAGCTGTGGCGTCCGACTTTCTGAATCTGTCTGTTCTGCTATTAATGTTTTTCCTCTGAATAATTTCAGAAGAAACTCCCTGTATGCAAATAAATGTGCTTTGTCTGTGTAAGTGGAAGTGAAAACTTTGTCTCTGGTGCTTTTGGGACAGTCTTCGTAAGCTCAGCTTGACGGCGCTGCAGCGACAGGTCTTCACTGGTCAAGCAACTTTAGACAGATCACACCCTCCCACTGTAGCTCCGTGGATCTGCGCCCAAACTCTTTCGGCAAGTTTGTGTAATTGAATCATATTTTGTCTTGTTTGTCGTGACTCGGCCATTTATTTTTAGCGCTAAAAGCTTTTGTTGCTAGGAGACTGTGTGTCTTAGGAGAGGCTGAGCGAGGGAGGGACCGAATGAAAGAGAAAAGAAAGGAAGAAAGCGATGGCAGTGGTGTTGAGGGGGAGAAAGGCGGAATCTGTGAACGACAAACGAACAAGCTATGAGTCAGCAGGGACATCTGCAACACACACACACACACACATGCAGTGGGCATGGTTGGTATTCCTGTGTTCTTTGTGTGCTCTGTGCACCCACGCATGAACCCACTTACCTCTCCCCACTAACCTGTTGTGTGTCTGTGTACTTTGTGTGTGAGAGAGAGATATTAGCTCGCCCACCTAGATTTAATGCACTCCCTCTGTGTCGTATACATTGTGTGTGTGTGTGTGCATGTATATATGAGTGTATGTACACTTTGTTTTCCTGGCAGTCACCAGTGTACCCCATTATACAGCACTGTGTTGTTTCTGTCCCAAATGACAAGAGTCTTATTGTCTGTATGTGTATGAATCATATGCTTGTACCCCATTAGTAATCTGCCTTCAAATGACTATTATCAACTATCACAGCCAGCTTGTCTGTCTTTTGGCTCACTCTGCAGGCACCATAGGAGATCCGATAGCAGCATGTGGTTTATTAGTCACTAGGAGTGGGTCTGTTTTTCAGGATATTTTTTTTCTTTTCCTTAAGATGCCTTTTGTTAGATATTTTTTGAGTTTGTTAGCTGCCACCCTCAGAAAAAAGGCTTTGAAACTGTTTTAAGAGCCACCATATTTGACAAAAGTCTGGAGCGCGATCATTGCATGCATCTTACTCATATATTTAGCTGTCAGTGTTAAAGTCTGTTTTCCCATTTGTTTCTGTTCTATTCATCGAAAGGCACATGTTTTCCAGCATAGACTCCCATTTGCAAATCAGTTATTAGATCTAAAACGCGTATTTAGCGATTTCGTGTCCCAGGAGCAAGCGTTAGATCAGTTAATTGTCTCCACTGTTTTGTCTGCCCTTAAATGTGGGAATATGCCTCAACTATTTCTGTAAAATGTACGAAGGAAACAACAATGAAAGGATAGGATCGCTATTTTGCATTGGGAAATTTAAAAAAAGGAAAGTTGAGACAGTTTGAGGAAAGGAAGAATGCTGAAAGAACTTTGCCCCGCCACGGTTCTTGCAAAATTTGGTGTCTGTTTGGACACCAAAACGCCACAGCTTGAAGCTCTTAAATCTGTCCTAAAGTGGAAAGCAGATTGCAGTTACTCAACTCTCCATTATTTAGCCAGACGCTGAGCACAGGGGAGCGAGCAGCAATGTCATAGGCAGTGTGCCTGTGCAATGCTTGGTGTTAATTTGCTTGCTATGTTTAAACTCCAGTGACAATATGAGCAGTTTTCATGCATCAGAAGTCAACAAAATGTGCTTCTGTGATTTGCCCTGTGAGCTGAACTTGACCTTTTGTGGCCTTGTGGCATTATATTGTAAACACTAGAGTTTGCATTTGTGGCTTTTCTGTATGAGTGGTGTTTTCATAGGTTGTAGTTTACAAATGGCATCAACTGTGGTAAGGTTTTTCCACTTTTAGTCAGTTAGGTAATACTGCTACGGTTCTGGCTGCCGCTACTTCCACTATTACTATGGTTTAAATACATTACTATTTGCAACCACTTAGCTGGACTTTGCACACCTGCACTGACTTTTTGGTTTGCTAGTTATTTTTGTTTCCCGAGATTTCTGAGCAGCAAACAACCCAAAATAACTGAGGGCTGTTAAGGAGATCAATGTGATTAACATTGTTTTGGGCCTAAACTTGCACAAGTCTCTGAAGTAATGAATGGAAAATGCTCACTGTGTTAAGAAGGAAACCTGCCTGTTAGCATCAGTGATCTGGTCAGAGAGCTGGACTCTATAAAGACTAAGGGTGGGATAAAAGACTGTTTTAAGATAAGCCAGATCACTATGTTAATGTGTGTTTAGCCCATTCAATGAATATTTCAGTCGCTCTGAGGAGCTTCAGTTTGAGAATCTGACTCTGATAAAGGACCGGACTGCGTGTTTAATCAATAATACTGATTAAATGCTGTATTGACAGAGTTTATCACAATCGAAGTTTTTAACGTGGTCGTCTCTAACACGTAGAACATCTGGCATTTATCTTGTGTGTGCTGTAGTTTTATAGTTTGAAGAAGAAGCAGCATTTACTACAGATGCATTAACCAGTGCGTCAGTGCTATTAACTTGTGCAGCAGGCAAACATCACATTTTCATGCTCGCATTAATTGTGTGACAGCTCCTCTGTGCTTTTAAGTTTAACCTTTGCTTGAATTTGTCTAGTGCGCTTGCTCCCACAGGTGCCAGATGTCTTATCAAAAGTGGTTTGTGGTTTGAAAAACTCGTCGTTCATTTACAAATTCGTCTTTAAAGATTCACTCCGCAGTATGCCAGCAACTTCTGTTGTTCCTAAGTAGTTCAAATGTCTAAATATAATGTGACATGGTAGCATGTTTTCTTCCACGCTGCTGCACTTCCAGTCTTGATTGTTTATTAACTGGAAGTCCGTCTGCTTATAAATGGATCCCGTCCTCATAAGTTCACATTGCAGACAGTCAGAGCTCACACTGTCATAAAAAAATAAAATAAAAAAGTCATAATTGTATTAATCACCATCTGGGCACCATACAGTTTACTTCAGTGGAATCTAGTTACCAGGTGTGACTTTCTTTTTTCCTTTTTCCCTTTTATGACTCTTCTGTTTTCCATCTGGTTTTATGTTCTTTTGTATATGTGTTCCTATGTCTTACTCTGTGCTTTTATGTCGCTCCCCTAAAGCAGTTTCCTGTCACATGCAGACAAAGCGTTCCAAGGTGTTTCGGTTCTTATAAAAGCACCGAGAGAAAGCACAGAGACAGAAACATTTTCCTGTTTTATAAGTCATATTGTCGATCACACGCACAGATACATTAGATGGTATTTTAAGATCTTGATCACATGTAGCAGGATGTGGCGACTCTCTCATTATGTCAGCATGATTGTGTCACACAGTGTCATCGAACTCGGGTCAATAGGCCGCAGCACACCAGTGTTACCCTGTCAGCCTTGAGCATATCATTGTTAACAGTTCACTCCAACTGCTATAGATATGACAGGCTTTGTAGAGTGTGGGAAACTGATTGTAACCTTGGTATTTAGTGTAGTGTGTTTCTTTACAGTTGCACAAACACACGCACATAATTCAGCATTGTTATATTGTGCCCATATGTTTCCCACCCTCAGCTTTCTCAGCCTGATTGCCAAGGCACATCTGGTCCTAATGAGGTGTGTGTGTGTCACTAAGCCTTTGGTATTCAGCCTTTCAGCCTGGCCTTGTGTTAAAGTGGTGTTGAGTCTTTTACTGCCACCCACTGCTTTATAACGCAAAGACTATACTTTTAACTGTTGGATAATAGTGTGTGCTCGTATCAGCGTGTGTTCAGATAGCAGTTATAAAACCACAGCTTATATTTTGTCTGCACGTATCTCAAGGCCTGGTAATCTGTTATAGCAGTGCTGATTATCCAGCTTTGATGCCGATAGCAGTGACGTTTTGATATGACTATTCTACGACACTCTATGTGAACAGATTTAGCCGAAATGATCATCACCAGCTTTTTTGGATCCACTAGATCCGCTTCAGTGCTGTTGCAGAAAACCAGAACGACATCTTGCATGTTGCTGAATTGTCATGTTGGCTATTGTCTATTATTTTTTACTGTGTGTTTCCACACAGTTATTGCTTAATGCTTGTCCCCAGAGATGCAAAAACAACCTTCAGGCACAAACAGTGGATGCCAGTTCAGTGCTTCCTTTCAAAGTGTAGTTTCTGTTGTAGTACCACTAAACTGCCACATGCATACACATAACATCCAGGCTGGTATTTAGAGTTAAAATGCTGGTTTAAACCCATTTTTTTCTTGTTGTGTCTCCACTCCATTCATAATCATCCACCTAAACATTCCTCTCCTCTCTTTCCTCCAGGGTTTGCCTTCCCAGAATGGGCCTACAAGCCCGAGTCAAGCCCGGGCTCCCGGCAGATCCAGCTGTGGCACTTTATCCTGGAGCTCCTGAGGAAAGAGGAGTACCACGATGTCATCGCCTGGCAGGGAGACTATGGAGAGTTCGTCATCAAGGACCCGGATGAGGTGGCTCGCTTATGGGGGGCCAGAAAGTGCAAACCGCAGATGAACTACGACAAGCTCAGCCGAGCACTGAGGTGAGATTAGAGCAGGTGAAAGAGACGAAAGGCAACAAGGGTGATGTCAATGTGCCCACGTCTGCAAAGCTCTGTGTGCACTAGAACAATAAATTGTTCTGTGTACACAATAACAATAACAGAATTTCATTTGTGTCTAAATTTTGGACAACTTCTCCTCCTTAAGCATTTTTAACTAAAGTTATTAGCTCTTTTGATTCATTTGTTTTGGTAAATATGAACAGTGTCGGTGAACACAGATGTTTACATCTGAATATAAAACAAACAGTATAGACAGTGTTGTTGGCCTTGTTGGGTGTTAATTTAAGAGGAATACCTGTTAGATCTTCTACTGCCTTTACCGGAAATGTTAGTAGTTAACTAAAGGAATTGCTGTTAGAAGGGCGAGGCAGACGACTACCTTATCGCTGTGTACTGCATCCCTTGAGTAAATTGTCCCACTGCTACACAAGCACTCATGAACCACCTATTTTTTTACTGCCAAGCAGTGTTGTCACTGTGCTCACGTGTGCGTTTTTGTTTGTGTGTGTGCAGTAGGATCCTCGTCATTTCTTTCTGTCAGTAGTGTAGATACTGTAAATAGTAAATATTAATCTACCATGCTAATAATTCAGGAGTGATGGTGTTACTGGAAAAGAGCTCTTGTTCTTACCGTCAACCTCACCACGTCACTTTTCAAGTGCCCACATGAAGTGCATGTACTGTGTATTGGCAAAAGTCTGGACATACAATACACATCATGATGCACAGTTTAAGATTCGATGTATTGCAGCAGTCTTTTTATGCACTCGCATCCTCTACCTAAATTAAATATACACATTGTAGGTGTAACGATTCTCCAAGTCAACATTTACATTCAGTGTTAGTTCTTTTATTATTTTTTTATGGGTTTTGGGTTGGGTTGAGAAACAATTTAGATTATTCTTCAGTTGAAAGAATTAAATGCTTTAGCATTACGTTTCTAACACTTGAGCTTTATTCCCTCATTAGTATTAGTTGTGCAATGCTGTTGACCTTGGAGTTATTTTCCTTATTTCTATTTTAAAACACGCTCATGGTGTTCGAGCTTAATGACACAGATATTCAATGTATTTAAATAAACAAAGAGGTGTTTTGTCGTGAATTGTGCATCTGCGCCATGTGCTGAAACTCCAGGGTGACAACCGATTTAGAAACACCTTCACCCTCTGCACAGCACACGTGGGATGCTGCAGTTTTCTTTAGCTGCCAGTCTGTTCGCTCATCTTCATGTACACAAACACACATGAATGCACACAGCTAGTCATCAGTGTCGCCTCCCGTGTTCTAGGTTGGTGTGGGTTATAGTTTGCCATGGTTATAGTCATCACCAAAGCAAACTATACCCACACCAACCTACAACACAGCTAGTCATCAGTGTCGCCTCCTGTGTTGTAGGTTGGTGTGGGTTATAGTTTGCCATGGTGATGACTAGTTACACTGCCTCGTCACCACACACACACTCACCCACACACACATCCATATACATATACACACACACACATATACTTAACACCCTGTTATATGTCAGCCCTCCTCCAGCCCATCTGTGTTGTTTGTTGCTTTTTTTGTTTTCAACATACCCTCATATAACTGCATATTTAAAGACATATAACCGTTTCTGAATTTGTATACAAATGTATTTTAATACCGCGCAGCATTATTTTTTTTCAGTTGTATGTTAAACTTGCATTACAAAACAAATAAGGTCAAAATTTATAAAGGAAATTAAGGGCTGCAACTAATGATTAGTTTTATTATTCAAGTTAGTTTTTTGGGCCCTAAGGGAGGGGCCCAAGGGACCTATTTTTAGAGGTAACTTTGAGAGCAAAGAAAGGGGTAGCCAGAAAGGGACAACTCGTTGGAAGTGCTCTTCTTCCCTAATAAAATCACAATTACATCTAGTTGTCCATTTCCGGCTGCGGGTAAAACGCATGATTTCTGAGACATGTTTGGGACCCGAGTATTTCAGGAAATCCTATAGGTCTCATTGTTAAACATCACAATTTAATGTGACATCTTCAAATATCTTGTTTTGTTCTACCCAAAGTTCAAATAGTGATGTGTATGACAAAGACACAGCACATAAATCCATTTAAGAGGCTCATAAATTCGTAATTTATCAAGACAGTTGTCTAATATTATTTCTTTTTATTTATACATGTAGTAACCATGTAAAGCAAGTCAGTAATGATATGGCTTGTTTACAAAAGTCTTAAAAACTGTTAGTTTGATACAGGAGCAGTTGTTTTCTTGTTGTTTTATTTATTATGTGACAGTGAGTATTTTTTGTCAGAGACCAGCTGGAGCCCAGCTCTGCTGTGAATGTCTTTTCTGTGGTTTGTAAACCTTTTATATGAATGAAGGGCTGTTAATTAATTCGGGAAGAAAGCGCTTTCTCCCTCTGTTAGATGTGAAGTCTGATTGATGCTTCT
>OMLM01010654.1:0-40168 GCA_900302695.1 Helostoma temminkii
ATACATACATATATTTATTTATTTATTTTTTTTACTTTTAACAGCAGGTGCAAAATAAACTATTGACTGACAGCTCTGGTCTGCATCACACCAGGGGCTTGTTTCACAGAAAGAGACTTTCACCTTGGATTAGATCTAACAGATCTTACTTCATCTGTTCTCAAAGCTGACTAGTGTTGAACTGTTGCATCGAAGGATTTGCTATTATTTTCCTGGTAGATTCAATTTAAAACAATGTGGCTGATTGAAAAACCACTCCAATCTCAGATCTCTGTTCCTTCAAGTAGAAATGTGTTAGAATTTTTTTTTTTTGTCGAACCTGGTCTAACACATCATCGTTCTCATTGTTCACACCACAGCACTGTTAGCAAGCTACAAATTCAGCCATCTTTTCTCTGTTGCTGGTTGCATCATTGATTGTTAAAGATAACTGCAAATCTTCCATCCTTCCATCTCCTTTGGGTTTTCAGCATACCTTTACCAGTACGATCATGAAACCGGTATTTATTTGTATTTTATGTGATTCAAACTCTTCAGTTTTACTCTACAGGAACTTAGAAACAGCAACACAGCTCCACATTTCTATACATTTGTATTCTTCTGAATTATTAAAGGATCCCAGAGGCCTGGAGCAAGTCTCAGCACACACTGGATGAAAAACGCCAGACAGGATTTTTCAAGGCTAACGTATGCTCAGGTTTAAGTTCAAATCTGGCCTAACTCAACAGACATGACATGCGCTACTGCGGCATCCACAGCACCAGCTTGGCTCGGATTCAGCACCTTGGACAGTTGTTTCAGTAAAAGAACCACGTCCAACTCTCTGGTCCACTAGATACCTCAGAATCAGCACCTCGACATCGCTCTGCAGGCCGCTGCAGCAGCTACATGTAGGTTGATGTATAGCTGAGCACTAAGCGGAGGAAACATTTTGAATATATGATGACATAATAAAAGTCAAGATAAACATTAGTTCCCAAAGCTCGAGGGTAGGCAGATGCAGGGGGTTAAAGTTATGGCAAAACATTACAATCTGTGCAACTTCATGCTGCATCATTTGTTCGCATGGGGAAATATTATTAATCAACATACAGTATTTAGCAAGTCACAGAAATATCAGTCTTCAGATCGTCTGACTATAGCGGTTACTTCAACAGTACTCAACTCTAGAAGAGATTTTCCAGATATGTGTTACTCTTCAGGTTGTGATGAAATTACATTACCTGGGGAACAGACAGCTAGTGTACTTAATGTGGTACTTAATTGTTGGTGTCATGGACAGCACTATGGTGTCTGCTCTTCTCTGTAATTCTTCTTTTAAGCATGTTTTTTAAGCTATCGCACTCTCTCAACTATTTTCTTCCAAATCATAGTCTGTTTTTTTTGTTATTTTTTTTAAGAGTCTAGAAGTCATTGGCTTATATGTCTTTTCATTTATATCATTTTTTTTTTCATGTACATTTTTACTGTGTAATTTCTTCATAATTCTTTAATTTCAGGTTGTTAAACATTACTATCTCACCTCCATGATACGACCTTCTGGACATTTTTACTATTTTCACATCCATCACTGACACTACATAAACTTTACTGTTCAGACTTTGCGCCACAACTGTCATTAATGCTGATCCTTTGGCTGGTCATGTTTTATAAAAGGTATTGATAAAATTCATTGTGTTAATTGTGGTGACATCTTTATAATACTTGTTTATTAATTGCATCATAATCTCCACACTCATTAGCTCTTTTCTCCTGTCACTGTGCTGTCAGCTGTAGTTCTCAGTAACACACATATCAGGCCGCCCTCATTTAACGGCATGACGGGCATATGAAGGGAATATTACTCCTGCCTGCCTCACTTGTCTCGGTGGCTCCCCACCCACTAAATGAGCAGCAATGCAAACTATACAGCACATTTCAGAAACTAATTGGGTTTGACTTCGACAGTTGCTGCGCGATAAATGTGTAGTTTTATCACCCATCGCCTTTAACTGACTGCTTAGCATCTCACTTTGGTCTGTGATTAAAAATCAAGATGTTATCTTCTTTTTATGTGTGTGTGTATAATAGAGAAGCGAATTTAGACATCATGAAGTTGTTGTTGTTATGATGCTAAAAAACATTCACTGAATAACTCAGAATCAGCAGAATTAATTAAAACAAAGTGCTGATAATCTAGTCCAGAGAAGTAAAAGTAGAAGCCAAATGCATTAGCAATATTTATAATTATATGCAACTTTTTTAGACAAGAAATATGTGAATGTAAGTAACACAGATAGAGCTGTGTATAACAGGCATAGTAAAGTTTAACAGGAAAAAAGGCCTCCAAATTGCATCATAACTACAACCTTGTCTTCATAAAATTTTTGTATCAAGCTTGTTTTTCTAGATAGACTATATGTTGTACATTTTAATAAATACAGTACAGAAAAACTGGGTGTTCAGATAAACTTAGTGTATGAACTGCATTCATTTTCCCATTTTTTATAATAAGTGTAACTATATCAATCATCTCTTTAATTTCTCTTTCAAAGTATGAATCACAGGTACTCCAGCTGAAAGTCTATTTCAGTGGTATTTCTACCACACTTGATAACTTTTTAGCCAGCCCCTGAACACAGTGGATTTTATACTAAAATGCTGCTGAGTGAATATTTTATACCTCACTCTGTAAGCCAGTGTAATACCTTTTAGATTTTTTTCATGTACATTAAATGCACATTAAATGGCTTCTGGACTTGCTTCAGATTCTTGAGCAGGTCTTGCCTCCCTCGACCATTGTGTATGTTCTTAGGGTCACATGAGTCACATGATGCTGGATTAGTGTTAATCTCCTGGGGCAGGAAGGTTAAAGCTGCATTGTAAGTAGCTGAAAAGTGATGTTTTAGACCACCGCCACTGTATAGTGGTGCTCCTTTCCATTTATAACTTCCCTCAATACTTTTCTAAGCAAAAAGTCGTCTCTAGCCAGCTACAAACAAGCCCACCTGTCAATAAATATCACTTTGGGAAATACTATGGCATGGAGGATGGAGAATCTCCACAGACTAGTAGCTTCGATAACTGTTTTGCCTACAGCCAGTAGGAGCCTGGGGGCAGTTGGAAGTAGCATTGACTGCTATTGCTAGCATTTGTTGGTGTGAAAAGATGCTGAAAAAATGTGAAACAAATGTGTGTGAAATTCTGCTGTTACCTTATTAAATTAGTCGATACGCTCGTGGTGCAATTGGCATATTTCATGATGCTGCTGTGCATTTAGGCTGCAAATAGACAAATGCCATTTGTTTCAGTTTGGAGATGTTGTGGATGCCCTGAAGCGGGAATGTAGTGAAGGATTGAGGCTCATATGGCACATGAGCGCGGAAAAAAAGTGTGTGCTACTGGAAATGAATTCTTTTTGACATCTTTGAACTGTCTCTGTTGCAAATCGACTATGATATTGGTTTTCTGACATGTGCCTTTACACACCTGTCACAGTAGATGTTAAATCTTCACCAGTCATATGTTATAGTCCTTCATGGCCTGTGTGATGAGCGAAGGTGGTGAACTAAGAGAGTCCAGGGCCAGAATTTGGGATCAGGAGCATTAATAACCTCAGTGTCTGCAGCATCATGGAGCACAGCACGGACATTCTGCAGTGCTAATCTCTCTGCTGGGATCTAGTGAGGTGTCCAAACCCCAGAATCATTTATTTTCCTTCTCATCGTCAGCAAGTGCAAAGCATAGAAACCATTTCATTTTTAACTCCGAACTAACAAATATTTGTTTAGTAGGAAATAAAGTACAAATACAAATAATGCAAAATAAAATACAATGCCTTCCTTTCTTTGTGTTGTTGTATATTATTGTATATGTAATGAAGGTGTCTTATAATCCCTTATAATTTTAGAAGATTATAAGATCTACAAAATGCCATGACATTTCTATAAAATCCAATTCAAGTGCCATTTCACTCTTTTTTTCAGAAGGTGCCTCATGATTCATTGCACACTTGTTAAAAGTACTTGATTTTACACAGAAAATGACAGTCAAATCCTATTCTTGTGAAAAAGCACACAGCTTATGTCTCTCTGAAAATAATTCTTTCATGACGGGTATTTTTATTTTATTGTACCAACCTTTTCATGCCAATCCAGTGCATTTACCTCCAGTAGACGCTGTTCATGACACTGTTCCCTGGCTCAGAGCTCTGAGGGAGCCAACGAAAGGCTCTGAAAACCAGGGGGTGTTTAGTAACACTCTCAGACACACACAGTAGGAAAGAGCTGGTAAGATTGATAACCACGGAGGAAGAGCACCCACACCTCTCTCCTGGTGGCAGCCGTGACCTCAGGGCTTAGCGAATGTTATCTGTCCTTCAAATCGACCACAGTGACAGTCAATAAGCTCATCTCTGTCAGGACGAGCTCCTCTGTGTTTACAAGCACACACACAACGATCATCACTCCTCAAAAACGCACAGAATATTGGCACCTAACCTGCAACCTATCCATGCATATTTATTTTCTACCATATGTAAACATTCACAAAATGTATACAAAAAAACTTTTCTGTATTTGACTCTATTCATCATTTCTTCAGTTCTGACCAGTCTGGCTCATTTTATAATTTTTTCACAAAACAAGTAGAGACAACTCATTATTTTTACTGTCTACATGGAAATTATTAAAAGTCTGATTAATTTAGCAAAAGACTGACGTTATTCTTTAATTTAGCAATACGGATCTTTATCCACTGTTTTAAAAATGTGTGGGTTGGACAGTTGTGTGCTTAGAAGTGCAGAAAGATCATCCACCGTAAGATGATTGGACACTGGGGATGCTGATGTCAAGCACTGAGCCTCTGTTGCTAATGACCTTAAACCAAGAAGTCTGAACCAGTGCACAGAGCCAGAGGGCATGAAGGTAATTATCAACTACACGTGGACACTCAAGGCCTTTGTTATCATCAGAGAGTGAGTTTTATAATATCAATCAAGGACCGCATGTTGTATTAATGAACTTGTAGAACTGCAAGTTATGGAAAATAGATTGCTGCATATACGTTTTGTTTTCGTGCGAAACAGATTACAGTGTGAAATCTATGGTGTGCGGCACAAACCGTTTGTGATCTGCAAACCTAAACTAAGAGCGTAACAGTGTTTAACAGCTGCTGTGTCTGAAGCTCTGTGCATATTTATGGTAGGATTAGATTTTCAAAGGTGATTTCATTACTCTGTAATTTAATTACAATTTTTAAATTAATTAATTTCATATTGAGTTCTTCTGGTTGACTGGACAGAAAAATTGAGCTGTGTTTCAGGAAAACAAACCTTCTATGTAAATTAGTTTATATGTACAGTTTAGGACTGACGGTCAGTTTAGTATTAGTGAATGTGGGCCAGGCACAGTATATGCAGGATCGCCTGACTAACATGTACATTTCGATGTGTAGGAGTGAGAGGCCTTAATGTAATAGACGAAGTATATGTAACATGTAGCTCGATCCCATTAATTAAATACAATTTTTGCATGAGTGGACTGGGTTTAGCAGCACAAAATTACATACATGTATATTGTCTGTCGTCTGCCTGGCGATTTGCATTATAAACATTACGTGCATCTAGTTTCTGGTCTGTCTTTGAAGCAGACAGGACGATGCAGCCTGTGTTTACAGAACATGTTTACAAGTTTAATTCGATTTAATTCAAGTTTATTTATATGGGGCCAATTTACAACAAAAATCATCTCAAGGCACTTTACAATGTAAGGTTTAAGACCTTACAATACAACTAAAATAACACAGAAAACCCAACAAATCCCCCTTGAGCAAGCACTAGGCAACAGTGGAGAGGCAAAAACTCCCTTTTTAGAAAGAAAGAAACCTCCAGCATAACCAGGCTCAGGGTGGGCGGTCATCTGCCTTGACCGCTTACAGAAGTATAGGTTATATATAAGGTTAGGCCATTGTGGCCATATTTTTTTAGCTTTAGTGTAACCACAATGAAACAATCGGAAAACAGTTCATTTTTTAAATAATGTGTTGTTGCTAATGACGGTTCCTTTCTTCACTCACCTTAAGCTTGCTGGACTACCGCTTGTAGAAATATTTTTTATGTACAAAGGGTGGCCCAGTACAAAAACTTTGGGAACCAACAGTCTGAATCATGCGGTGTCTTCTTTTCTTGGTAGTTCAGTGGCTGTAGTTTGACTGAATCAAACTTGAACTTGGGGCCTTTACCTGTACGTTCTTGTGGTGAGATGATTCCCATTACTGTGAAAAGAAATGTGTTACTGGACAGATATCAATTCAAGATAACTGTCCAATGGTGTGGAACCAAAACACTTCAGAGTACTTAAAATGATCACATATTCACATGCACATTTCAGACTACAGTAATCAAAGCACTACCTGTGCATAATTGGCTTTCGTAATGCAAATTTTAAGAGAGAATGGCCTTGTCTCATTGTAGCCTGAAGGCATGCTAATGCCAGTTAATCACAACAAAAGACAATATTGACAGAAACATGCTTCAGCAAATGTGTCAAAAATAATAAAACGATCATTTTTACCTCAGAGCAGCGAAATGCTGAGGTGAGCCATCCCCACTGATTTATGTAGCTGCTGGAGAAGCCGGGCCTTTTAATGAAGACAAGAGAGCGTCTCATCCATCAGCTTCAGACAGTGTCATAGCTCTGCAGCGAGGGAACAAAAGACTCCAGGGGAGGAAAACAGGAACCATTCTGCCAGTTGGATCGCCTTTCAGAGGAAATAGTCCTCATTCAGCCCACTGAATGCGTCTCAAATTCAGGATCCATTAAAACCTACTCCAGGCAAATGAGGCAGAACCATGTGATATCTCCTGGAGCTGTGAGAACAAAGGTTTTTGATTAAGTAAATGTTAGATTTGTTACACACCACAGTTGTTCTCTAAGCTTTAATCAGTGTTTTAACTTTTTGACTTGTCGCGAATTGTGTTAAGTAAAAAATACCGTCAATGATGGAAAAATAGCAGATGAAATATTTCACATATGTCTGATTTATGTTTTAACTTGTCTAATCTTGACACTCGGTCCAAGTGGATGGTTTCCAAATAACATTTGTTTCCTAACCCACAACATTTTTGTTTTCGATTTGACATAACAACAATGTTCCTGTTGGTCAACCATAACCAAATACGGTATACGCTGACACATTACATTTCTATCTATATTTTTCTATATTGCTCTTTAGTGTTCACATCAAGAATGATCTAGAATTTATATTATTTATAATTAACAGTAAGTCATAGCACATGAATAATAATAATTATGATTATATATTATAATATATCATAGTAATGTTGTTATAATTATTAACACGTGACTCTCCTGTCAGCTACAAAAGTATTATTGATTAAGGATGTATTTAATCTCTTGTAGAATAACATTAAAATCTAATTGGCATCCTTTTTTTTTTTTTTTGATGCCTACTATTCATGACACGTGAGTCGAGCACAGTTTTGCACTGCACCTTCCCGAGATTCAGTCCTCCTCTTTCTGTCTCTGTGTCAAGGTACTGCAGCTGTGAGAGCTACTCAGTTGTACTCATCACACTAATATGTGAAATGCATTTCACAGCAGCAAGTGAGACATTCAACAACGCATTTATTATTTATGATTCACTATTTATGGTTCACTGTATTCCATAACGTCCCTGAGGTCCTCTTAGTGTGCTGTTTTGAGCAACCGCAGGCTGGACAAGCAATGCCGCAGATTATTTCTGTAGCTGACGTTAAACCCGTGATAATACCTTCTTGTCATTGTCAGGTTCGAATTGTAATTTGTGGCTTTGCTCAAAGCTGTGCCTGATTTTAAAAAATCATCCCCACAGCTGTCGAAGCTTAATGGTTGTGCTTTCCCTAAAACATTTTAAACACACGCATATTTTGCTCCATTGTTGTCTCCAGGCACAGCAAGCGAGGGGTTTTTAAGCTGAGTGCCCCAAGCCCTTCACTTGAAAATGGATCCAACTGAGCAGAAAAGTGCCACTCTGACTGGCAGTCCCAACACTTGTTGCAGTAATTAGCTCTTTTGCTTTTTCCCGCTCACAGCTATGCATTTTCAGCATCTATGACTTTCCCCACAGGCCTCTAAACCTCTCAGGTGTAGACAGTACCCAGTGGAATGAGGGGCTTATCTTTGCCTGTTATAAAAGCAATGCATGTAGACCACCACACAAACAATTGGCAGTTATTTTTAGTGAATCACATCTTTAACGACTCTTAGGACTCTTAGGATTAGGCTAAAGCTCCAGTTCTAGATAAGCAAGAGACGAACCAGAGTTTACATGATGCACATTGTATCGTAAACACATTTAATGTTGGGGAAAAGACTAAAAGGGTAATCCTGATGGAATCAATATAAAGTGCATTTGTCTGAATTGAATACATTAAGGATGTTATTGAATTATTTGTTCCATTTGTAGGTTATTTTGTTGTTTTCTTATTCAGTACTATTAAAGAGCACTGTCTGGCCTTTTTTTGAAAATTACCTACAAATGGGTTTTATAAATGCAGCAAGTGACTGTTTATGGTCTTTTTAGTTTTTTTGTGGGGAGTAATCAGATAGTAGAAAAAAAAATATATATACTAAAGCTTGTGGTAGCCTGTGCTGACCTCGACATCTGTTGCTGATATACAGGTTTAGCCACATGCATGCAGAGCTGACCGGTTGGGAGCAAAGCCACTGAAGCATGTCAGTGTTATTTGTCTTCCAGTGCACCATACTGTATCCTCCCAGAGTGCCTACCACCACATGGTCACGCTTCTGTGCTGAGCTGTGAGCGCAGCGTGATCCTTGCCTCTCTTCAGTTTTTAGTCGTACACTCTCAGACCTCTAATGGAGAAAAATTCTTCAAGATCTCAGTTAAGGGAAGGAATGGCGTGGGTGTTGGTGCTCATGCATGTAATCGCACATGATAGGTTCATGTGTAAGATGTGAAGTGGGAGGAACACTTCTCCTGTGAGCTACTGCTATTTTCATTAACCCGGTGGATAATGATTCAGAGCTAACTTAAGGTTCCAAAGACCTGATCCGAAATATGAAATGAACCATACTCTGTAAGACCTAGTATAAAACTGCATATTCTCACATACTATCACAAGGTGCATTCTGATTGGTTGATTAATCAATTACCAACCTTATGAAAAAAATAAAGCAGGGCGTGAGAGAGTGAGTTAGAGAGTTAGATTTTCTCTAAGCCTCTCTGTTTTATCTGTATAATTATTAAAAATCTTCAGAGGTTGCATTATTAAGTATCTCATATTAATAAAGAAAAAGAGGGAAAAAAATCAGTTTGAGCAGCTGAACATTATTTTATTCGTTCTTATACTATCCATCATCTTGAGATCCATTAGTTTTATCGTGTGGTATCTCAAAGGAGGCCTGACCTCTAAATCAGGAACCTCCACTGTAGGAGACATGAATACTTGATTCCACGTGAGCTGGATAAGTGTTTCTTCTTCTTCACTGTGCTGCTTTTCTTCCAGGAAAAGACAACATTGATCGGCTTTCAGTTGATTAAAATATCAGTCTTTTCATTTTAGAAAACTTGACCTCATCTCTCTGCCTTTTTGCACAGAATTTATTGATTTAGACAAAAATATCAGTAAACACTTTGCCTGTCACAGCAGTAGGCCATGTGGCTGTCAGATGGCTAGCTTGTAGTTTTCAGTAATTGTCTAAACAGCATGTGTGAGACTTTATTTTCATTTGTGCTTTTGCAGTGTCACTATAAGATGACATGCTGGTTATTTCAACTCTTCTTCTGCTGAAAAAAAGTAGCAATTAGATGCAGGGAAATGAAAAAATATGTATTTCTCAAGTGATATTCCCTGAACTATTTTTTTTTGTCTTTTCAAAATAAAACATTTTACTCTGAAATCAGCATTTTTTTTTACCCTGCAGAAGTCACAGCTTAGTTTCATTAAAGAAAGTTAGCAGTGATTTAAAAGCAATCCTGCTTTAGTTATTCATAGATTCTTTCTAGGAACATGTCACTGCTGCAAGGTATAAAAAACACCCATTAAAATAAATGTTGGACTTTTAATTGCTTGACCAAATTATGCACTCGCAGAACAGAACATACTTACGATAGCAGGGCCTCCTTGTGTAACTGACAGATTTTAATAGTGTTTGTAGGGGAGCAGGAGAACTCTGTATAGTGTAGCTTCCTGAAGGCCAACAACAGATTGCAGCAGCATATGGTTCAGTCATGTGGAGATGGTTAAGTAAAGTCTACACCGGCTGCACAATGCAAATAGCGTGACAGCAACATGTAAATCCTCTGTCAGTATCCACACTGGTTCTGCTCAGTTTCTTTTGCTCATTTAAAAGCTTCAAAATGTTCAATCAAAAGTTTAAAATTATTTACAAAAAAAATCACTTGGTGTTTAAGTTGATATTTTCTATTTGTATCAGTCTGTTACTTTCTGAAGTCACACACACACAAGAATGTATGAATATTCAAATACTGTACTTGAGCACATTTATCTGAGGGTTTCCATTTTATTCTAGCTAAGTTCTATCCCACTAGACTTCCCACATGTTGTTGTTCTTAGTCACAACAGGCAGTTCTCATCAAAAAGCTTCCAAAGCCCACTGGGCTCTATCTGCTCAGCACCAAACAGCTAGACAACCAAACAGACAAAGTTGGAGGCTGGCTGATGAACATAGTGGAGCCTTAAGCAGGTAAAGAGACAGATATTCCCTTCACAACATGGCAGAGAACAAAACCGAGACAGAAAGCCAGTTACTTGTATAAGTGTTGGCTGATAAGTTTGCCCTCTCAGTTTCAAAGGGTGATGATTCAATATGCCAGTATGAATGTTTGGTCAGAAGCTCTTACATAGCTGCTAACAAACTCTTCTGTCAATCAGTCTGTATAAGGCATCACTTAACTCTGTCCTATGAGTTCCTTTTAACACATTTCACAGTGCCCATCTTGATATTAGGATTTTAATAATCATTCTTTAAAATCTTGTCTTCAGTTGTGCATTTGTGATATAGAACTATTGATACTGAATATGGTTTTACAGCCCAGAGAGGGGCTGCATACTGTACCCACAATCATATTCTTCACCTCTGTATATCCAAATACTATTTTCTCTTTTTTTGTGGGTTGGTAATTTTCACACAGCAAAACTCATCTTTCTTACGTGTAACCATGGATTACATTCTCTCAATCATTTGTTCTTCCTTGGGGTGACTGGCACACCCTATCAAATTTCTTCCTTTTTATTAAGAAAAGATGATTAAATGCAGAGCCTCAGCTAATTTAATGTTGCCTGTTATGATGAGATCAAAGCAGCCAGACCACTGCTTGTGAAACTAATTCAGGATTCAATACAGTGCACTAGAAAACGAGGCCACCTTACTTTGATGACTAAACCATTTCTCTCCAACTATTAATCTCCCAGTATTGACTTGAAATTCAAGAAAGGTAGGACCACATAATCTGTGTCAGCAGCCATGCATGTATGTCCCTATAGGCAGGTAAAGAGACTTTGCTATATTGTCTTTTTGGACCATAAATTCTCTTCTATTTTCACTTTTCTTCTTCTCATTGAGCTCTTGCTTGTGATGACCTTTTTCCCCCTCTCTGGGCAGTTTGGTGATAAAACATGCTTTGCGGGGCACTTAACAGGCATCTGTATTTCTTCACCTTACATCAGTTTCCACTTTGTACCCTAGAGAAGTTCTTGGTGCAGCTCACAAACCTTTTGAGAGGGCTTTGTACATTTCCAGGTCACAGTTTAAGTTGGTACAGGTGGGCTCCAGCACTTCTGGTCACATCCTTCCTTAAATAGGTTTATTTTCACTCAGTCTTAAATAAGTAACTATCTTAGCCTGAAAATATTGTTTCCACTTCCACTGGTTCTCTATTATTGGCTGAACAATAATCTTTAGCAAAGACACACAAATCCTCTCAATACTGCATTAGATTCCTTTGTTTACGTTGTGAACAGCCATACGTAGAGAAATGATTTGCATTGACACACTACTGTATATGAACTTCCTGGTGGATTTTCATAGTTACGGCTTTTAATCAGAGTTGAATATCCAGCATTTGTCCCTAATATGCAAAGTAACATGGTATTAAATGAATGTCTTTGGAGTTTTTCAAAACATATTTCATTTTCCCAAAAGATATGAATTATACTAAAATCAACTGCGAGATCCTACACAGGACTTATACAGTTTTACAATACAGTTTTGTGCAGTTAATCACAACATAAAGTACATGTGTCTGAGAGCAAACTGCAGATATATGAGATAGAATAGTCTTGTCTGTTAGGTAAAGGACATTATGGATCCATTATTTTCTTTGAGTACTTTATTTAATATCACGGCCACATAGCAAAGAAACAAAAGCTTTACAGCAGCTGAAAATATAAATTTATAGACCTTTGGAAAGCACAGTGAGTCTCTTTTTATTATCTTAGTGAGCTTGGCTATAAACTAACGTATGTAGCATATTACATCACTTTTTAACCTATGGTAACTTATAAATGTTTGATTAGAGTAGTGAATAAACTATTGGACCCCCTAGCACCTTACGCTAGCCTTACACTACAGCTACTTCTGACCCTAAAACCAAATTGCCAGGACCAGAATGTTGTAGTAACGATAATACCGAAATAAAATGTATCTTTACAGCCACTGGAAGATGTGTGTATTCACACACTCCTGTTTAACAGGAGCCATGCACGTTCTGCACTACGCTAGAAATACAGACAGACACTAAGTAAATGTAGACTACTAATCAAATGTTTTTTGTAAGTTTGATAAAGTAATTCAGCTGACACTGATCATTTGGTATTAGTGGCAGACTGCTACAACTGTGTACATAATATTCTGATGTTAACCTGATGAAGACAATTCTCCGAATATGAAATTGCTTTGCAGACAGCATTCTCCCCCGGGTATACAACTTCAAAGCAGAAGCTAATAAATATCCAAAATGAAAAAGGAAAAAGGAAAAAAAAACTTGAACATGATTGAAAGACCAGAGGAGAATCACAATTTGTGTCCCAGTATTCAGACACATTCTGCAATCCAGTTGCTTAACGATGCATGCAAAAAAATGTATCCTAGGGAAAACACACCACTCTTGACTCCTTTCTTCCTTTGTTATTCTCAAAAGCTGTCAAAGACAGTGAAGGTGGTGTCTCTAGTGTGGCTGAAGCACATTGTTTACATAAAGCATGTCTTTACAGTCTTTGTATCACATGTACACAAGGACGCACATTCACTTGTGCAAAGTTATTGTTTTGCGGGATTTAGTATTAGGCAAATAGAAACTCAGGGGAACAATAACTTTTTCACAGTGTCATTATTTATTTAACAAAAACTAAGCCAAAAAGAAAGAGAGAAAAAAAGGTCTATAGTAAAGTACCCCCACGATTCAGTAGTATGTGGATCCACCTTGAACTAATAATTTCCTGTATGACTTTATCATTCTTTCACATTGTTGTGGACAAACTTTGGCCCATTATTCTTTACAACAGTGCTTCAGTTTTTGGCCACTCACTAATACTGAGCATTTCAGTTGGACTGAGGTCTGGACTTTTATTCCATATCCTTGATTCTTTTGTTTTTCAGCCATTCTGAGGCAGATTTAGTTCTTTGCTTTGAAATATTGTCTTGTTTAATGAATTTTTAAAAATTGAAAAATACAAAACAAGCAGTTCAAAAGTTCAAAACAAGCCCAAATCATCACCCTTCTACCACCGTGCATGACAGTAGGTATGAGGCATTTATGCTGAATTGCTGCGTTTGGTTTCCACCACACATTGAGGCCAAACCACTCCACTCTGGTCTCATCTGTTCATAGGACATTTTTCCAGATGCAGTTTTGTAAACCTCAGCTATGCTTTTATGCTGTTTTTAAATAGAAGAAGCGTTCTCCTGGCAACCCTTCCAAACAAACTATAGTTGTTCAATCTTCTACTAATTGTGCTGTCATGGACTTTAAGGTTTAATATGCTCAGTGCGGTTTAAAGTATGTTGATTTGTTTAGTATTTCTCAGAGCATTGCATGGTCTGACCTTGTACTGGGACTATTGTACTGGGATGATTGGCAGCTGTCTTGAATGCTTTCATTTCATTACATTTAAGCAAGTGACAAGATTCTCACTACTGCTAGTGGTTTCCACTGATCCACAATAATGTGACAGGAAATGGAGCAATGCACCAACACAGATGAGGCAGAAGGCAGCAAGCTAGTAAACACCAATATAAACAATGTAGTAATGTAATGTTTATGAAAACTGATTTGCAAATATTTTATGTTATTTGGAAAAAAATCTAATTTAAATGTTGGTTAGACTTTAAGGCCTCACACAATGCATTTTGGTGAACAACACTGTTCTAGTCATACTAATATTGGCCTCAAGACTCCAGTCAAGCTATAATACATTCAGGGCATAATAGCTGTGTGGGTCAAACAGACTGTGTTGCTTTGATCTAGCAGGTGTCAGTGTGATCAGAGTGAACACAACCTTTCGAAATTGGGAAATAAACTCAGATTACCATTTGAAATAACAGGGCAGCAGGTGGATTGTATTTTGTTGTAATTGTATCCACTAAAATTGAACAGCCCGCTGCCTCATGCTGCCCAGCCTCTGTAAGAGATCACTGGGTTCTTATGTTGCCCTAACTGTTTCAGATTCCTGTTTAGAAAAAATTTAAATGAGGTGTTGTTATGAAGTCCATTTTTAAGACCGAATCTATCAATCATACTCACCAGAAAAAACATAGCAGTTCGGTCTTTTGTTCTTAGAAAATCTTCCAGGGCTCTACAGTGTACTATAGCGTTGTTTTTTTTTCTCCAAGCCTAGAATATGATAATTAAGGGCGATAATGAGAATTTTCAGGCTAACTAAAACAGAATTAATGAGAACCAGTGTGTCTGTGTGGCTTACAGGCTGATTCATTAGGACTTAGCCGCAGGCAGGCCCATGTTAGCAGGTGCTTCCTACCAAAGTACGCTGAAGACATCTCAGAGTGCTGTCTCAGGCTGCAGAAGGTGACGTCAGATCTGAAAGAGAAAGCACATGATCTAAGATGGATATGTTTCCTCTGAGGGGAGTGAAGGCTTGGTCATTTGGTGGTGAGTCTATTAAAGAAAACAACTTTCAGAAGATGAAAGAGAAGATTACTGCCTCCACCTCGACAGAAGGAAAACTGTGTGAAACCTGCAGTGGAGTCTATTTTTTGCAGCTACAAGAAAAAGTAATCCAAGTGAAATCATCAAATTGGTGTGTTTGCATAGAGATGATCAACAATAGGAGTGTGTAGTGTGAACTAAAGAAATAGGTTTAAAACTATGAGGCTCTGCAGGTGGTTTTTGGATCACACAAACCTTTTTTCTTAGCTCTATGTTTCCTTTTTGTCAGACTTGGCAGTGCCTTTAGTTTGACACACATCATCTCTCTGATGTCTGGCTTTTAGTTGCACGGCTAAATGCCAGCTGATTTAGAAGTACATAGTCAATCTAAAAGTTTTGAAGGACAGACATTATGTCCTGGGAGATTTACTAATAAAATTAGTACATGCCAGATTAGGTGAATATTTTGGGGGGAAAAAAGCAGATAATTTCTCACTTCTAAAATAGATTTTGCTCTTTTTCTGAACATAGTATCCAATACAGCAGTGATCTGCCCAGATCTGCAAAATAATGATTTCAATTACAAAAACAAATGTAAGATTATATTTAGAAATTCAGAACTCCCTAAAGAAAGTACTAGAAACAATTTTTGTTGTGCATGTAAATATACATCTTTTTTAATCTTGAGGCATAAAAACATTTTGTTGCTTGAAAGAATAAGAAAGAAAATAAAATGATTTGTTAGAAAAGCATTTTTTTCTGATGAGTATGACTGTGTTTACAAAAATGTAATTCCTAGCATCTCTTCTCTTGTAAACCATTATTAGCCCAGATAATCTATCAGTCTTTACAGATTGTTCGATTACAACACTGCTTTGTGATGCATAGGATCTTTTGTTCTCTATCTTGCAGCGCTGAGGATAAAAATACCAATGATCAGACCCCTGATCAAATCTTAATATTAAATGATGCTGGATTCTGCTTGTGGCATAGTATTGAACAGGTTCTCGTGTTAAATCAGTGTGTTTTATGTGTGTGTTTGGTGGAAGAATCACTAAAATGCATGGATGTGTTATCTGTAAATACACAGTTTCTAGAGGTTTTGAGGTTATAACAATTTGTCGATCCTTTCTCAGAGAAAGGATCATGACATTCTTTATACCAGCATGTTGCTTTGTTTGTATTCAATGCCCTTTTGTTTTGCTGGTGCATCACTTGCCAGAGTGGACTGTGAAAAGTGCAATCAATCTAGGGATCAATGCAGTGTGAACTAGAGAACAAAAAAAATTATGAAACAGTAAAAGCACTGAAGAGGTGTTTTTGTTTGCATGTAGTCCTTTCATCATCATCATCACTGTAGATTTCGGGGGATGCTTTTTTGCTCTGTGTGGAGGAGTTTGCTGAAGACCCCTGAAGGAATGAACAAACAAACATGCCCACATTTGAGCTCTGCAATGCTGGAAAAGAGTGCATGAGGAAGACAGAGTTCATTTTTAATTATACATTTACAGGCTACATAAAGTATATAGTTTCACTGCAGTATGTCACTTGTGTTTGTTTTACTCATAATTAGTTTTTGTTGCAAACGCGTCAAACCTAACAAGAAAGAAGTCCAGTTGCCATGACACAACTTCCAGGTGACTTCACCTGGATCAGAGTATGTGTGAGTAGTGTAGCAGGAGTGAGCATATTTTGGATGGAGTACTGGGTGTTTTTTATTTATTTATTTTTTAATGGGAGGGAGTGTCGCCCTCAATTTCACTCTGGTACTGCTCCCACCACGAGTCTGAAACATGCCCAAGCTTGATTCCAAATCCATTTTTTAATCAAACATTGGCTGTTGTTGATCTTTATTTCAACTGATGTAAGGCCATGGTTTAACTTATGTGAATATTTCTTTCCGTTTTTTGGAGTATATTAATGTGATTTAAGTGGAGCGGGGTGCAATTAAGTTTAGCGCTAAGGGATAATGGGTGGAGTGGCCTGGTTCAGCTTGGAGAGGAGAAGTGAAGCAGGTGAACAGATCCACGAGTGAGAAAATCACTCTTATGTAGTTTTTATACTTAAATATCTGATGGGATGAAAAGTATATTTTATGTAATGCTATGCCATTTGACACAGTATCAGCTTGCCTGTCTGAATGTTGCCCACAAATGTAGGGCTACTGAGGAAGCTCCTCTTAACAGTTTACAGTCATTGAGTACATTTTTCATGTGGAGTCATTATCAAGGTCATTCACTGATGAATATGCTTATTGATAACTCAGCAGTAGGTGTTGCAAAGCCTGGCAGTGTTTCCACTAGAAACAATAAGTTTGTGATTCTTAGTGGAGATTTTGCTTTTCTGGGAAGTTCTGAGCAACAATGTGATTCCCTGGAAGGGAAAACAGAACAAACAAATCAATAGGTATGATGGATAGACCGAAAGTTTATCAATGTTGTGTAGAATGAGTGACACCCCTGCAGCAAAGAGATACTAAGAATCATGTGTTTGTCTAAATGAAAGATTATTATAGCTCTTATTATGAAGTGATGTTTGTGTTATTGGTTTTAAGATACCGATTTATCTGTCAGGAAGGTTATACGTGCTGTCTTATGCCACAATTGAGTTGTGGAGCGGTACATGAGGAGTGCATTCTCAGATGTTATCTTCAGACAAAATGAACATCAGCTGACAGAAAACATCAACAACAGCAACAATGTGCTTAATTTCAAAGACTTGATTCATTGAGGTGTTTTATGTTTTTTTCAATTGAGAAAACTTTTTTCTTTCTGTTGCCTACAAGTGAGAAAACGATTGATGAAACATCACCAGACTAATGCAGCTATTAAACAAATCCCCGTGCAAAATGTTATCATTTACATACATACAAAGCCACGAACTCTAGACAAGCACATCAACCGTAGTTTGAAGTCTGAGTTAGTATCATTTGAAAAAACATCATCACGTCTGGTACATTTGTTTATAAGTCAGACATCTAACCTGCTGAGCGTAGTGTCATTTGCACCCTGCCACCAAATAAACAGCAGCTTAAACACCTTTCTCTTAACTCCCTGCCTGATTTCTAGATGTTTAGATGCTGATAGAAGCTGTTTGTTGAGTGGTAAGTCTAAAATCTGCTATACCCTCAGTATAGAGTACTGTTGATGTAGTCATTTATATAAAAGCCTGAGGTGCAATCCTTCAGATCATTATTTCTTTATATACTTTATATTCACTCACTCTCTGAAGCAACACATAACCCAGTTTCTTCACAATGATCATAAGACAGAGGAGTTAAAATGCAGTTGTGCACTAGTTGTGGTTTTAGTTAAAAATGCCTATTGCTTGTTGAAGGAATACATAACAAATTTATTTGCAATGATTTTCCGCTCATCGAATATTTTACCTCTAATAATAATGGATTGTCTTTGACACATATGTGTGTGAAAGACTGTACTTTCTGACTTCTGCTACAACAAATCAGTAATGATAACAATGAGGACAATAGACACCTTATAGAGCCTTACTGAGTGGTGCAGCAGCAACTGCTTAAAACTCAACATCAGAATAACCAAAGAACTGGTGGTGGACATCAGAACGAGCAGTAAGACCCCAGTCCCTCACCATCCTGGGAGAGGATGTAGAGATAGTGGAGTGCAGTACAAATATCTCGGAGTCTACATTAACGATAAGATGCTCAAACAACACAGATGCCCTCTATAAGACAGGACAGAGCAGACTGTTCTTCTTGAAGAGCCTTTGTTCATTTGACATGTTCAACAACCTACTGAAAATCAGTCTATAGTAGCAAGTGCCCTCTTCTTTGCTGTTGTGTATTGGGGAGGTTGCATCAAGGCTGGAGAGGGCAACAGACTGAACAAGCTGATCAAGAGTATAAAATCTGTAGTAGGACTGGAGCTGGACAGTCTGGGGGTGTGCACCATCTCGTTAATAATTCAGACAATTCAGTTTTCATTGCTTTTTATTGTACTTCTCTCGCATGTTTCTGTAAGAAGTGAATTTCCCTGTTGGGGATCATTAAAGTATTATCTTATGTTACAGTAAATATAAATACAGTTAATGATGGAATATTTACTGTTGCAGCTGTACAACTGTTTTAATACTAATTTTAAATAACCTTTGATTAGTCACATTTCTGACTGTAAGCACATTTTAGTTCAGACAATGTTATATTATAATGTGTGCCAATTTCTGGGAACCTTTTTCAGTGTTGTTGACAGTTGTTTGCTGCTTCTTTGTCGCTTCTCTGTGTTTTATTGATTCATGCAGGAACATAAAGTACCTGCAGCTTCTAGTTTTTAGGTATTTGATATTGCGATTATCAGCTGTTTGCTTAATGAAACACCTACACCGAAACTGCATATTAATATCCAGCAGTGATAAGAACTCTTGGACAGTGTTGTGCACCTCCCCGAGATTAATGAAGTTTTTCAGCAAAATAATATTCAAGTATTTTCCCAGCTGATGCTGCAATGATGAGTTGGTGGTGGAAAGTCATTGGAAATGAAGGACAAACAACAGACAGTTGAGATCTTTTCTTTCACAGCAACAGATTTCAACAGGTTTCTATTTTCAGCTGGAAAAGGCCATGTCTTGTGTAGATCTAATGCGGGTAACCTTCAAGAAATCTCATTTCTTCCTTACCCTGTGTCAACATGCCTGGCCTTTACAATTTAAACTCCATCAGCTGTATGTGTAAGAGTGGAGGCAATATGTGAGGCACAACATGCCTCTAACAGCGTCTGCTCTTAGCCTGTAGAATGAGGGATGTGATACTTGAGTGTCTGCTTGAGAGCTTGGTGCTGTTTTCTTCAGCTGTATGCCCTGCCTCTTTACACTCAAGGAGATAATGACCAGTGTTTACGGACTGCCACTCTTTCAAAAAGCACACATTAGATAGAGTTTTAGACATTAGACATTTTTATATTGCATGTGTATCTGCTGGCCTGCAGTTGCTATTAATCCTCTATTCCTAAATACGTGTGTCAGGATGACCTTGTTGCAGAGGATACGAGTGCTGCTGAGTAAATGAGCAGTGACGAAGACATTGTGAATTCACTTGTGTGAACAGAAACTTAATCTCCAGATCAATATGACAGTGTTTGCTAGAAGGATACTTTAGGACCGTGCAATCAATTGTTGCATCAATTTTCGAGCAATCAAGACACAACCATTTACTCCCATGAAGGTGGTTATGTGGAATTGTCTGCTTTTTAAGGTTGATTGGCTGTGACAGACGTGATCTACGGTAAGTCCTGGTCATAGTGGAGCAGCCGGCGTTTCTTGGCTCCAGCAACAAGATGCTGCCGCTGCCATATTCTGAAGGAGTGGGCGGACAGAGCTTGCCAGCTCATGTATTTGCAAGGTGCATTCGCTGTCGTCATGACAAAACGTCTGGCTGGGCACTGCCACAGATTTCTTTTAGATGTTCTTTCCTTTTCACCCTATTTGGTGAGGATTAAAAACGTCCAGCTGTGATCCAGCCACTTCTGGGTTTCCTGCTGCTAATTCTACTTGATAGATGCTCACTGAAAGATAAAATGTTGGTCAACAACATTTTATAATCTATGATAGTTAGCGTGAACACACTAAAATGATCTGTAAAAATTACACCTGTTTAACAAATTGCTTCCTCACTAGCTAGTATTTATCTGGTGTTAGGGGTGTGAGATTTAACAATATTAGATCGTGAACGATTAAAATGTCTTCACAATCTGCCGTTCAGTGAAATCAGTAGTATCGTGCTACAGTGCACATTTTTTCAGTGGCCCTGTATCCAACACTCACTGCAGCATGACATACGATACATTACAACAACTTGGCAACACAGACGCACAACAATGGATAACAACAAAGAAGAACCAATGGAGTGTACTAGCAGTCAAACACTTTTTCAGGAGGAGATTTCAAAATACTTTTCTAAATAGTTGATCCGTGGTACGAGATACTAGCTGCAAATGATTTAAATGATGCAAGATTTAACACAACATTCAAAACTCCCATTTTTCATTATGTTTTAGTCACACCTCTGAGAGAAGACAGCGGCCTTGAAACATGTGACTCAGCAAGTGTTAAAATAATGGATGCTGTTGCAGAGGGTTGGGTGGAGTACAGGATGATTTGTCTATTATTGAACAGCACACTTTGAATTTTAATAAATGTTAACTAGTTTAGGAATTCCTGAAATGTCAGACATGTATTCCCCACTTGCCCCAAATAAATGTACTTTATTAACTATTAGCCACACTCTATAGCCCTATATTAACTTTCCCTTTGTTGTTTGTAGAACCTGATCGTCCTGCAGTTTAAAAGGTTTATGTTTTACGTAGTGGACGTTGCCAGAACAGATATTTTTAGAAACATCTAATAATTGTATTGAAATGGCACTTTGTCACATTCAGAGTAGCCCTGAAACTTGACCGTAGATGTGTCACGTATGATCCTGCAAATGAAAGGAGGTGACGGCGATGGGCTTTCAAATAAAATGCAAATTGGAAATCTGTTCCAGTTAGTTCAAGCCAGAAGAATAAGTTGAGCTCATCTTTAATTCATGGGCATACTTGCAGTACTGTGCCAGGGCAATCTTCTTCCTGCAGCCTACTAAAAGCAGATTCCCAGAAGGGTCACCATTTTCTGTGGAAACAGCTGGACACAGACCTCCCACTGAACATCTTCCATACAGTAGCTCCCGTCCTCTTCTCACAGAGAAGCATCCACTTGTCATGCGTGAGGAAATTTAATGATGTATACCGTCACTGCAGCCACTAGGGACAATATTAGGAAGTTGCAAGATTGTTGTGGTATAGCAAGGCTCATCAGACAGCTGCTCTGAGGACATAATGTTGCACTGGTGATCGAGTTATACTGTTGCTCAAAAATGATACAATGATCAAGATAATGGTAGATGAGTCGAAAAAGTAAGCAATGCTGGCATTTTCTTGGCAGATAAGCCTCCTTCCAATTGTTCCTTCAAATATTTTCATCCTCAGTCAGGATTATTGCTTGGAAAAGGTCACTTCAACTTGTCACTCTTGCTTTTTGTATTCAGACACCTTCTTTTGTATGATTGTATTAAATGTGAAGTTAAACACACTGCCAGTGTCGCATTTTGTCTGTGTGTGTTTTGTCTGTCAGCACACACACCTGTGCCTCTGAAGGTAGACAGCTAAACAGCTAAATGAGTCTCATAATTTCAGCATGATTTACATCTGTGTTAATAATGAAGTAACCAATGTTTTATTATCACTTTGCATGTTCTGAAATGCAATCATTCCCCATTTGATCACAGATTATACTACTGACATTTGCTTTCTGGTTTCAAAATGTCAGACTCCTCATCTACAGTACATCTGCCTGCTACTATTCTCTTTGGAAACTTTACTTTAAATCCACGTAATGTTTTGCAAAGAGGTTACAGCGGTTTGTGTTTTGGTATACAAAACCCCACTAAATGAGATGGATATAGAGGATGTGACTAATTGCAGGGTTATATTTTAAGAAGTGCTTCATGACAGCCTCCTGTGTTCATTCACCCACTTGCTTCACCTCAGCACCCTCGTCTGGCCTGGCTCTGCGTCAGCTCAGTGTGTTGCTGTTTCTTCATTACATCTTCTGACTGAACTATTTTTGAGGTTGTTCATTATACAGTAGAAAGAGAGTCAGCATATTCTGTGGTAGACAATTAATTAGTTGATGCTTCCTAATACTGATAGAAAAGTCAACAACTCTTCTACTGTATAAATGCATAATTAATTCAGTGACATATTTCAGCAGCTACGAGGCTTCTATCCACTGTTTGCATGAATTACGGTGTTTAATCCTTCCTGAAGAATGTCAAGAACACACAGTACCACGCACAACATAATGATGCTGTTTTACATGTCATTATAAAGGACGTTTGTTTTCTAACTCACTGTGCTACACTGCGCAGGCGTGATTCTGGTGTTTGAGTAGAGTCTTGAAGGTTATACACATAACATCTGACTAATGGCCCAGCTCTCTGTACATGCTCATGCTAATCACTTCTTTGATTGATTGTGCTGCTTCGAAACACTAATAGCATCATTAGCTGGAACTGTTGTGGCAGTCTCAGCTCTGAGCTTTATATTCCTTCGCTTATGTTTTCTTTATCCTTTCTTCTTATTTGGGAAGGAGATGGAGACAGGTTCATTTCAAATTTAATTGACTTTGATTCTCGTTAAAGACGAAGTGATACGTATTGCACCGTATACTGCTGCCACACCATTTTCTGTGGGTCAAGCTGGAGGTGTTATAAAAGAAAGAAGTATAATGACATCTTATAATGGCATATAATATAAACAAACACGTGTGTGTATCATAAGCATCATGTTGCTGTTTGTGCACAAACATTGTGTACAAATTGCAGTAAAATGTCTTATTCATAATCAGCAAACACAGAGTTTTATGAATATGAGTGCAGATAGTGTAGTTTATGAATTAATGTCAGTCAGAAAGTAATTAACCTAGTAAATTTAATTACACCCAAGTAGTGTATTCCTCTTCTGTAAGTGGCACAAAATGGCCTTGCTGACTGTCTCAGCAGAAGCAGAATCCTCAGTGCGTAGTCGACAGCAGTGATTCTCATATGAGCAGTCATCTCTCTGAGCCAACGGGATCGACATACCGCCCTTAACAACTGTTAAACTTGTACAAGAAGAATTTAGTGGGTGAGTGCTGAGCACAGTCTAAGACATAAGAGGCTTTGAACATGCTGGTGGGAATCCTCACTCCTGTTAAAAGTGACAAGCTGCAGATGTGAGTTCATGAATCTGCTTGAATTGAAATTGGAATAATTTTTTATTTTGGTCTGCAGTCAGTAAAAAAAGTTTTTTATTCCTTATCATATTGTGGTGACTTTATTTCATAATATTCTGTGCTTTGTAATAATATGCCACATAGTTAGGATAAGTGCAAAGAGAAGAAGTCTTCATCCTCTGTACGTGCCATCTGATGTGCACGGAGGAGTTCACTGAGTTTAGATGCGTAACAGTTTTACAGACAGCCTATTAATCATCACTGCCAATGTTAAAACCTTAATATGCAGTAAAGTAATTAATTAAATATCATGGTAGACGTTTTTTGCATGGACAATGATTTAAATCAATGAGTGCCATCATTACCAATAATATAGTTATGTTATTGCTCAGTCATTTAATTTATAAAAAAAGGCCTCTACATTTTCTTAAATCCCTAGAAATCGTCTTCAAATCTTTTTGTCTGAAAAACCCAATTATGTACTTCCAGTTTAAAATCACATAAGACTTCAGTATCATCTTCTTCAGTTCTGAAATAAATGAATAGATTAATAAAAATAAAAACTACAGATGAGCTGCATCAATGTAATAAATGTTTTAGTTTTATAATAATGTTAGCAACGGTTAAAGGGCTGTGGTGGTTGACTGTCTTTGTTATCACTGAAATATAAGCTGTCACAATGAAGTGGTTGATTTCATGGTTAAAATTTGAAAATAATTTTTTTTTTCTGAGGACTAACCACAACCAAATAAATATAGCTGACCTGCCTAGTGTTAAAGATTATGTGGTGTTGTTCTCAAACATCTCTGTTTGCTATGTGAATCATAATGTGGATTGTTTAGCACTGGTCTGTTGACTAAATTGTGAGTGGAGTTTGCAAAGTGAGCAAATGGCCATGGGGAGGTGTAAAGGCCAGGAGTGTGTGTGTGCAGAGTGCGGCTGGGATGCTGCCAAACTGTCAGAGTGTTGAGATAGTGTCAACTGGGGAAGATTATTAGTTTAACCAGAGCTGATGTTGTAATCATAGGGATGTGAATCCAGCTGGATAAACAACAGACCAATATGGGGGTTATCATAACAGAGACAGTAATTTAAACATGGGGTTTAAGTGAAACATTCATTTAGCCCCACACCAGACATTCATTCACCCAGCGTGTTTTTAAATACCTCCATCTTTTTTGTTATTCGTTTCTCTTCAAACTTTAATGATCCTTCTGCTCTGTCTAAAAGTGAGCCAGGTGTGGGGCCTGATCCAGTAAAATGTAGAGAAGCATTACCATATTTTTAGTTATCCGGAAAAATCAAAATCAGAGATGGAGAATAGATTTTGTTTCCCCCGTAGCCACAGCATTTAATAAACTATGTAGAATAACCAGCTTGGTTCTGTAACCTAATGATATTATGGAAATGGAATGAAATGAAAAACATCAATACTTATTTAACATAATCAAAATCTGTTTACAGGTGTGAGGGAGTGCTGTTTTTGGGGAAGGTGGTTGTGTAGTGAAAAGAGGAATTAAATTTAGTAGAGATCTAAAGTCCCCTCCTCAACTTTAACCTTGCTTTAGCCGCATGTAGAACAATAAACCTCAGGCTCCAAACAAGCAGTGACTTTGACATGTGACCATCAAACTGTCATCAGGTCATCTCTATGTCCATGTGAGTGTTTGTGGAAGTTTTGAAGGAATTCCTTCAAGGCTGTGATATTGCTTTCACAGGAATGGGACGCACATATGGATGACCACAGGTGTCGTTGGCACAGAGACATGAAAAGATGATGAAGCAATTCTAAAACAGTGGGGTATGACCACTAGAGTGTGAATGGAACTGTTACCATATTAAACTCAAGACTAAGTACAACCTGAGAAGCCAGTCAACTTTTCTCTGCACCAATGAGCTGTTTTTTTTCTCTCAGATGGATGTTGACCACATATTAATTGAAGCAGGTCAATATCAGAATTAACACAGTTTGTCGTGATGATATTAGAGGATCAACGGCTGAAGTTTGTGTGGCCTCCAGACACCCTTAAACTAAACAGGTCTGAAGTCAATTCACTTTCGCCTCCATCGATTAAACTGAAAATGAAGTGAATCTACTATTCATTAGCTGGCGAGGAGCCGCTGAATCTCAATTATTTCATTTTAATTGTTGAGGAAAAAGACAATTGTGGGCTTGTAAGATAAAAAATCTGAATTAAGAGCAGTTCTGAATCATTCATTTATATTAGTATTCCCAAGATGATGATTTATTTTTGTTGTGCTTTTTGCGTTGCTTTCAAGACTCCCTACATTAAAGCTCCATAATTTAATTCAATGCAATCTAAACTTGTGATATGAACCCTAAACTGCTTATAAGCACTCTTTCCAACTACACTTTTACCTCTGAAAGTGAAAGATTGTTCCTTTTCTGCCACAGGCTAAATTACAGCTCAGTTGAATGTCTTTATCACAGTTAAATGTTAAGTTTTTCCTGCAGAGGCTTTTTTCTGTAATTTCCTTTGAGTCCTGTCACCTCCTGCTCTACCACAATCGACAGTGCTCCCATCTACAGTTTGAATGAACTCTGCTCTGCTTCTTTTAATTCTCTGTGTGAGTCAGAGTATTATAAACTTTGCGATCAAAACTGAGAACACAGGAGAGTACAAAGGGCAAGTTCTGGGAAAATTTATCTATAGGAGAACTTCTTTTCTGTGAATTCATCACATTTTCTCCCTTTTAAAACTGCAGCCGCAGAGTTTACAGGTTCCAAATAGTTAGAGCGAAATATGAACTCTGACAGTTAATAAGCAGCATGCTGATATTTATCTTTCGAGAAAACAACTATAATATAATATAAAAGGTAAATAAAGGAAAAAGAAATGAAAAGAAAATGTTAACATAGTTCAGCAATAATTTGATGGATTATGCTGTCAATGTACTGAGTTTTTGCACAGTGTGTTCATATTTTAAGCAGATATAGACTCTAAACTTCATCCTGACGTTCACAATAGCTAAATTTTTGCTCAGAGCTTATAGACACTGAGGACAGCTGTGACTGTTAACTGTATTCAAACTCAACATGTCTTCTTCTGCTGCTGAGAAATAGTTAACAGTTGGTTGTTGGTCAAAACATAAATTTGCTGATGAACACTGGAATTCAGCATTTGTGTCTGAGTCATTTTCAGGAAAAACAGCAAAGCTGTCAATGTAGCAGAACCAGAGTTCTGCTCAGAAATGAGCGCATGTTATCATCAGTGACAACTCAATACACAGACCCCTTCAGTCTCCACTTCTACATTGTAATGGGAGCCATCTCTAGATTAGTCTATGAACTTTTAGATGTATTGATGATTAAAATAATGTCTTGCACAACCTCATCATTTTTTCAGCATTGGCTGCACAGGGATTAATCCTTTTGATTCATTTAAAACCATTAAGTTCAGGGAGGAGGTGCAGGGTCAAGGTGCCGGTATAGCACCTTTTTTTTCTCCAGTGTTGCTCCAATCAAAATGCGCGAGAAGAGCAATTGATTGCTTTGCTTGCCATCACTGTGATTTTAAATCAAGCTGGGGTTTTGATAAACTGCAGCCCACCACAAGATACACTGTTTTAATTCACCTTCCCTGTCTTTCATCTCTGCCAGTTTCATGGCCTCCCCTGCTCTTGTTGTTATTAACCATGTCCTGTTGCCTTGTTTGTATCTGACTTCAGTTTTCCAAAGCTGCAGATGTGCAATTAAGCTGCTTTTATTCAGCGTTGTCTGAAATATTTTGGGACTTCATTAACTTGAATGTATGAGTGATTGTACTTTATATTTACAGTCCACTCTCTCACAACCACTGCGTGTCTTTTGATCTCAGACAATGTTGTTGATAAAATTGTACAGGAATATTTAATTAGGGAATGCATACTGTGGCACTGCAGCTATACAATGGTGGGTAATTCTATCTAAAGCTGAGGTTGGTTATATCCCTAATTAATCAGTGATTTCCCTTATGTTTTAGAATTGCAAATTGGATATGTTGAGCCTTTAAGCTGTTCTTTAGACTGACTGCATTGCTGGACTGAGAAATTCTCTTTATGGCTCCAAGCTAATTATTCAACCCTTGGATTCAGGCTCTGGAAGGATGCCTCTGACTCTAGCTGTAGGCTGTGTGTGCACCACAGTAGCGCCCGGTAGATGAACTACATGTGTGGATTTGACATTTCAGTGTTGTTCTGCTTTTCTTTGTGTTTTGGCTGGTGCATTTTTTTCTATCAGCACTGTGGTGTTATTGCTGTGTCTCATTGTGTGTGCATTTAATGTGCATGCCTGTGTGGACATCCCGTTTCGGTTGTCTGTGTTAATTTCTTTTGACAGTGTGAAAGGTTTCTTGAGGCTCATGTGTGGGCTTTATAGCTCCTGAGTTAAAAATGTCTTTTCGTGACATTTTCCAAAATGAGATCACAGGGAGTTGTTAACCAGATTTGCGGCCAACCAGCCAAACAAACAAAAAACTTGTTCACGTCAAAATAATGTCAAACATGCACTCATACTGTGTTGTTTTATAATAATTTGCTAAGCCTCTGTGACTCTTTGATGGTATGATTATGATTCACGGCTGCCACACTGCAGCCAGTTATTCTCTACTGTATATTCTGGGTTTGGTTTTTGCAGAAATAGAGCAGAATAGAAAAGTTCAATTAAAGAATTTTGAATTTCAATGAAAATGCCCTTTTTTGGTGGCATTGGGAGAAAATGCTCTCCTGTAAGTGACAGAACAATGCTGATGAATTCTAATAGGTGAAACCTTGAATTTTATAAAACATGCATTACAGCATTGAATGAACAAGAGCACTTACAGCGAGTTGGCTCAGAAGCTTTTTGTTTACTTGCATCGATGAAACCCATTTTACTTAACTGCGCTGGGCAGAGATTGTTTGTTGGATAATGTGAAATTGGCACACCACAGATGAACTAATCCCTCACTATAAAAGCAGTAAAAAATGGTACAAAAATGTCTTTAAATGAGAAATGAGGTAAAAGGATATCATCTTTGCATGGACTACTTAAGAGCTGCTCTTGTGTGGGTGTGTGATGTGTTTGCATGGGGAAACTAACGACACACTACAGGACTCAAATGCTCAAATATTAGCAATTACAGGTGATAGTTATTTTTTACTTCATGAAATGTGTCCGGTTTGCTGTATTTGTTGTCTTAAAGGTAGTGTGTTTAATTTACTCTTTACTACTAATATTTGTGGGAAATAGAAAATGCTTACCAGTTGGAACAACAGTACAGACACACCATTTAAAAACACATACATATTTAGATGACAGACATGTTGGTCTACGATAAAAACGCTTTAATTCTGTCAGATTAGGCACACAAAAGTAAAAAAATAAAATAGAAAAAGTTGAACCAGCAAACCAACAAAACCAGAAAAAATAAACATAAATTAAAAATAATTAAACATAAATTACTAAATAAATGACCTCTGTTAACATTGTTACAGATTTTGGTGCTGACTCCATGTTTCCAGAAAGACACAGGAAGGCTATATTTACTGTTTAGAAAAGCTTTATTGAAGGCACAGGTACGGGATGAAGGAGCGCTGGGAACCAGCGGGAATCGGTGGAGATATGGACTGTCTGGAGGTGAGTGTCAGCATCTGCAAAGAAAGAAGAACTTAATGGAGGATTGGCTTTGAGTGTTACTCACTCATGAGCTGGACTTGTATATGGAGGTCTGACGTTGATGAGTGGAGTAGCAGGTAAGTGACAGACTGACAGGAGGCAAGATAGATGTTCCAAGAGTTGCAGGTAGGTGGCGATTTGTCAGGGTGAGACGAGTGATGTATGGACAGTAAAGACTACAAAGATGGAGGACTAAATTACCGGTGGTGGTTGCAGGTGTGAGGGGCAACTTCCTCCAATATGGCAGCCTCCACGAAGGTGAGCAGGTGGTAAAAGGTGCTGTGTCCGGTACTGCAACAACAGTGCTTGAATAGAGGGCGATTAGTATTTGAGCAGGTGAAACAACTTCAGAACTGGGAAGGTGGCTGAAGGTGGTGACTGTGTCTAGAGTATGAAGGTGGGTATATTCTAGTGAAGCAGGATTTAGTCCACAAACACACACACACACAGGGTCAATAATTCAGAAAAAAATTTTGAGCACTGCTCTTAAACCAACTTTTTCTCACAATGCTTCCAATTCCAATGGTAATGAGTTCAGTTAGTTGGTCTTTCCCAGTAGTTACTCTTCCTATTTCACCGTTTACCATCTTCCTGAGTTGCTGTATGTGTTGCACGAACATCATCAATGGATTCCAGTTTTCATTACTAAAGAACATTAACCTAATTTCCCCGAAGGCAGTGAGCTGTAATGAGAGACATATATGCTGCTCATTTTAGACAAGGGGATTATGTTTCCAGCCATTTAATGGAGTTTACCATGAGATGTCAAAACTAGGACTGTGTGAGACTGACAGCTGACCCCAACTCACTCAGTAGACACAGGTATTCATCTGAGCCACATTCAGCAGTGGCTTCTCACACTGGTCCTACACTGATCCAGCTCAGCATAAACAGGAACCTTCAGACACCAGCATCGGACTCTTATTGTAATTATATGCAAGATGGCAACCTACAGTAATAATAGATACGTTTTTCCCTAAATATAACCACTGCGCTCCCTCTATCTAAATCTTCCCTTTCCTCTCTCTTTTGATCTTCGTCTCTGTCTCACCCCTGCGATAGAGCACTGTAGTTATATTTGGTAATAGGAGACACAGCTGGCACAAATTGATCCTGTGCATTAGTTTATGTTATGGGTAACTACTAGTACTGCCAGTACTACATGATTAATAGTAGTTTTATTACATCCTGATATGTGATAGTAAACTTTACAACACTGTGATGTGACTGCAGTGTCAGTTAACTCACAGTGACTGAGGTGATTTATCTTAATCCTTGTCTGTTCCTGGTCTGTTTGATACATTGCAGGCTCGTTATTATAAGCTTGTGGTGCATTGTATAACCTCCGTGTTATAGTGTAGTATAAAAATGAGCATTTTGATCCATGGTCTTTTATAGTTAAACAGTCGCTAGCTTGGCTGCTCTCACTTTTGAGATGCAAATTTGTCTTTTTTGAGGCATATGTATTACTCCTTCACAGAAATGGCTCCAAATGTTATGATACATATTCTTATTCACAGTGGTGGTATGCACCTAGTCTAACATAAAATATTGCAGGGAAGTGCCCGCGCTTGCAAGTCTCATGGTTTTCTTTGTTTTGATTCTGAGCGCTTCACGCTCTTCTGAGACACAAATATCAACACACACTGCTCCCATAATGTCATTTTTTTCCAGAGAAGAAATGAGATTTACGGGGAATTTAAAGCTGAGGAATTGCAACCTTTGAAGCATATGCAAATAAATTACCTCAGTTTCTGACAGCTTAATTTTTACTTAAATTGTCGATAGGCAGCCTTTCTTGGCTGTGGAGTTTTCCTTTTCTACTGTGCATGTGTGGGTGTCTGCCAGGTATTCTGTCTTCCTCCCACAGTCCAAAGACATGTTAGGTTAATAGATGCCTAAATTGTCCATAGGCCTGAGCATCAATGTGAAATCTTGTCTGTCTCTACATGTCAGCCTTCTAAATGACTGACGACCTGTAGAGGTTGTACCTTGCCTCTTACCCAGTCACAACTGCGATTGGCTCCAGCTCACCTGAGACCCTTCAGATGAAAAGAAGTAAAGCAGATATATGTTGATATCCACCAGTTGTTAACTTTCTAAGTTTAACAACTTGTAACTTTTATTTAAGCCAACTAATATATGAGGTTGAGTTCCAGAGATAAACAAGTCATTTTAGGAAAAGACATTCAGAGGTATATAAACATTGGAGAAAGTATTTGACCACAATAGACTCTATTACCTAAACACTCAAGAAAAACAAAACATCCCATCCTTTTCCATTTCTGTGTTCACTAACAGAAGCCAACAAATGTTCTGTCATTGCTTTTGTATAATTGATCGAAGGAGTATTGCACACTGATGAAGGGAAAGCTAGAATGTGCATTTTTGACCCTTTGTGCTGATTTGAAAAAAATGCAAAGAAAAATTTTTATGTGGGTGTGTAAACCGTGTATTTTGTGCTTTGCTTTTCCACTTTGGTTAGATGCTCTCCATCTCCCTCTTTTTTCTCTTTGAGTAGATATTCTTTACTTTTACGTAAGACTAAAATTATGTTAAGTGCCTCATTTGCGTACTTGCCTACTGAAAGAGTACAGTATGTAAGGAGGACTTTTGTGATAAATTATGTCTGAAGATGTCTGAATATAGTCCCTATTATTTTATAACAACCTGACTCTATTCATACATTAAAAAAAATTCCATTATGATAAAAGTATTAGAAACAAAACTGACTCATGCTGTAAGTGTAGTGGAGCGCCTATGTCTAGCTGTTCTTCCCTGCTGCACACAAACCCCACATACATGCACAGAGCCGTCTCTCATTGCGCTGTAGATGTGTGGCTTGGCAGCAGCAGCAGCAGACGAACAGAGGGGGGCGAAGGACGGTGCGAGTTAGCAGAGAGAGAGACAAGCGTTCTCATCAGAGACGGGCTCTCTGGCTGCGTGGACAGAGCTGTGGCGCAGGAGGAGGAGAAAAGGTGCAACGGGAGGACAAGCTGCTTGAAAAACCAGAGCAAAGCAGTGGAGTAATAACAGAAGAGACCGCAGAAGAGGGAGCGGGAAACAGAAAGATCACTGAGGGGAGAGAAGTCATTTGGAGCATGCAGAGGGAGCAAGCTGGATGAAGCTGACAAGGACACAGAGGGAGAAAAGCGCACAGAGAAGCTTTCCCTAACGGGCGAGAGAAGCGTGGAAGTGCATGCACTAAGTGGAAAAGAAGAAAGGAAAGAGGAGGAGGAGAGGGGGCTTGACAGAAGGTCGAGCTTAAGGGGCTTGACTGACACAAGAGCGAAGAGGAGGAGCGTGGGGGCAAGTTGATGGATTTGATTTGGAGAGAGTATTTTTAGAAGGAGGAGCGCAGGCATGAGAAGAATATAGAGATTAGAGAAAAGGAGAACAGACTAGGGAGGAAGAAGAAGAAAGACTAACGGGACAAACAGGATGAGAGATGTTGAAATCACAGTGTGAAAGAACAGATTATCTCTGGTCTGGTTTGCTACAGGAGACCACTTTGCGTGTATGTCCATGTATGCGCATGGGTGCCTCCTTCTTCACGGTGAATTTGTGTTGTAGCATCTTTCTAATTGTGGCTGTGGTGCTGAAAAGCAGGTTCGCTACAGAATGAAGCTACCCCCGTGGTTACTCACAGGGCTTAACGACACTGATTAAGCCAAGTAGGGGGAGAGAGAAGGAGCACACCAGTGAGATCACAAAGAAGTCAAGACATCAAAAGTGAGACTGTAAAGTCGGACAGGAAGCAAATGAGCATTGGATACATAAGCAAATTCAGTTAAGGCTCGTTCTGAATAGTGACAAGCAACTGATTGGCACCTCTGGCTGCTGAATGCATCTGCAAACCAGTGAAGCCAAACACAAACACACATAAGTCAGAAGAAAAGAAACCACAGCACTGGAACGTACAAGCTCTTCTATGACTATGCACCACACCAACCAGCTCCCTCTGCTGTTGTCTAATTATTTTAATTACGTTTTCTTTTTGCATTAGAATTGCCCTCTCCTCTTAGCCCCTGGTGTTTTGTATTCTATCCTCTCTCCCTCTCTTTCCCTCCCTCTTTCTCTTGCCTTCGCTCTGTCTGTCTCATCCTCTCTTGTTCACTGTCACACGAGCTGCGGTGGATGCTGGAGTCACTCATGTAGAAGCCACCTTGCTTGGAGCACATTTGCCTAGCTGTTTTGTTTGTTTGTTTTTTCTTCTCCTGCTGACTTGGATGTTTTGAGCGCTGTCAGATTAACAGACCAGTACAGATGTCCAACAAGTAGCTACAGAGTTCATCAGAGCTTCTGTACCACTGGAAGAAGACAACTTCAAAACATATAGATTTTTTTGCGGGATACTTTTACATGTGCATACAGTACAATACGTTATATATAGGACTGCATGGGTCAATATTTGTAAGTCCAAACACATATCCAGGTGTGGATTACAGTAGTGGATTTATCCTGGAGCTACATGTGGGTCCCAGCCCCGGAGGCCTGGCTGGGAAATGAAGCCTTTCCCGTGGCTGTAGGAGCGCTGTGGGCAGCTATGGCCCTGGAGGGGCGCTGTCTCCGGCGGGGATCCCCAGCCATGATTAGAAAAGCCCGTGAGCGGCATCCTAAAAAGCCAGCTCTGGCTCGGGTCACTTCTACTCTGCTGTCAAGGACACGCCTGCATGGCCTGCGGCATGTTTGCCTCCCTGGTGGCTCTGTGGGCCGCAGGGCCTTCTGGCTACTGGCCCTCTGCACTTCCCTGGGTCTGCTCCTATCCTGGTCCTCTAACCGCCTACTCCACTGGCTTTCCTTCCCCACTTACACACGAGTCCACACTGAGTGGGCCAAAGAACTGGCCTTTCCTGCAGTGACTATCTGCAACAATAACCCTATCCGCCTCTACAAGCTCACCAAGAATGATCTGTATTTCGCTGGCCACTGGTTGGGCCTGCTACTGGCCAACCGGACAGTGAGGCCCTTAGTTCTGGACTTGCTTCAAGAGGATCGTCGGGCCTGGTTCAGAAAGCTGTCAGACTTCAGCCTCTTTCTGCCACCCAGAAACTTTGAGGGAACCAACCTGGAGTTTATGGACAGACTGAGCCACCAACTGGATGACATGCTCCTCTCATGCAAATACAGAGGCGAGCCTTGCGGAGCTCACAACTTCTCTTCTGTAAGTCCACTCTGCCAGCATTAAAAACACAACACTATCTCTGCATGTACTTTCTTACACGTTATAACTGTCAGTCATTACAGTCTAATCATCAACGAAAAAGTAAAAGCTGCATGTATAATTTGATCATAACAACAAAATGTTTTGTGTCGTTATCTTCCTTGTCACGCCTGATTTAAAAACTTAGTTACCATGTTGTAAAACTACTGTAAAAACACAGTAAACTAGCTGCTGTACTTCATTGATGTAGCTCAGACACAAGAAGATTAGTGAATCTGCTGCTGCACAGGCCAATTATTAAATCACCACCAGACTCCTTGCTGAATTGATGCTTGTAACAAAGATACAAAGGCACAATATCTTTGCAGACAATGGCTTTAATATTTGCAGTGGTCATGAAATAACAGAGGAAGTGTGTTGGGCTTGCGGCTTGCGGCTAGGCATAACTACAAACTGTTTGTCAGAAAGTTTCTTTATCAGATCAAGTTAACAGTGAGATCACTCTCAAGACTCCTCCTTCTTTTCTGTGTAGGTGGATGTGGGTTGAGGGGTTTGCGTGCTCGCTTTTCCTCGTGTGTTCCCCTGGCACAGCTGAGCCATGGCGAATGTTTTCTCTGTGGTAAAGCAGAAGCACAAATTGTCACAAACCTTTTTCCTTTTTTTTGTCATTTGATGTGTGTTCTGTTTTCTCTTTTTACTGTGGCCTCAGAAAAACTGACTGACAGGAAAACAAATTAGAAATGACAGGTAAATACCTGTGTGCAAAGTCCGTGCATGGTGCTTGGTGTATGGCTTATTGCTCTGCCTTTTCACACTTTGATGTTGTAGTTGTTAAGATTTTCATCAAACCCTTGTAACATTTGATGCCATATAGAGTCATTTTTCCTTACCAATACAAAAATAAAAACTGTACAAGGTCTTGGTGGCTCCAGAGGGAGCTGCATAAAGCCTGATAAATTGTCACTTGAGGCAGTGTTGGTTTGGGCTGAAGACTACAAGTTTCAAAATGAAAAGAAAAATCTGGGGGTGTGGAGTCAGACAGAAGCAAGTTTACCAGTAGGTTGCTTCTCATCTCTGTTGGTGCCTGGCAGCTTCAAGCTGCTTTAGCTGTTACTAATAACACTTGCGGATCTCTGACCCAGTGGTGGTCAATTTGTGTTGTGGGTAAAGAGTGCTGATGGAAGAGAAGAATAAATGGAATAAACACACTATATATCTGGTTCTGCTCTGTCAGTTTTGATTTAAATACACATTTTGAGTCCAACAGTCGTTGTTGTGAATATCGGTGGAGTGCTCCTTTAACAAAGAGTAGAACATTTGATCATAATGTCATTATGGCTTTCCCACATCACGATGATGGTTTTCTTTTGTCTTTTATGAAATGACTAGTTGTGTATTTTCAGGAAGTGAACAAGGCAGACATCCGTTGCCTCTCTTTTTATGGTCTTTCATCAAATAAACCAAAGCTAAAAAGTTTCAGTGTCAAGTAATAAAATCCCCACTGTTATAAACACTTGTTTTTGTATATTGAAGGCAGTATTGCACTTTCTCAAGCATCAAATTGCTCATCATATTTTACAAAAATGAACAATATAAACTAAGATTCTCTTTTCTTATTCTTTATTCTTTTTATTAGTCTTTTACAAGCTCATGGTCAACAGTCGTTGATGTGATTTGATCAAACTGGATGGTTTTCATTAGTTTTTCTATCTCAGGTGGGTGATGCTGCATATTTTAGCCAGTCTGTCTTATATTTTGACTATGCATCAGCACAGGACAAGGTGCATAAGGCTAGTACCATGCAAATGAAGTACCTAATCAGAACCATGCCCCGAAGCCAGGATCCATTAACTACGGTGTGAAGCTGTCACATTCATTTTAACGCAGAGAGAAGCAGATTCCTTCTTTGTTTAGTGCAGTGTTCATGCAACAGCCTTGTCACCTCAGTACTCACAGGTCAGTTTTTTGTTTTTTTTTATAGCAAAGTATTGCATCATAAGGAGTATTATGACGCTTGTAATGTGAAATGAGTTGAGCATATGTACATTTCCTGTGGGTTTGGGTGTACTGTAGTATCAGTTTTCCTAGCCTGAATGGTTTTATTTCTGCTTCTAATGGAGGGAAATTTGTCCTCTTTAAAAAGCCCGTCTGCACAGTCGCTCTAAAAGATCCAAAGAGGCTGAAACCATGAAGGACAAAGTTGCTGCACAACAGCACAATAACAGTATATAGCGATCTCAGATTCTTCGAAACTAGTACATATGATTTAAATATGTAATCCTAAATTATCAATTTTTTAGTTGTTACTCTGCAGATCACAGCCACACTGATGCCCCACTCTCCTCCCTTCTTCCTCATCTTGTTCTACCTCATAGGGGCCTCGGGCCGTTAACGGGCCCTCAGTGATTTTGCTAATCTCATTAGCCTGCTGCTGCAAGTCAGCAAAGACTCCCTGAGGCCTATTCATTATCACCGCAGTTAGAGCACTGTCACTCTTGGACGAAAAACGCTGCAACAACGAGATTAAATGCAAGATAAGGAACATGCACACACATAAACTTGTGAGTAAATAAACACGAGAGATCTTGCTTTGTGTGATAGTCTTGCAGAGTAAGTGAGAAATCCAGTTTTAATAGAGGCTGGTTGTTACAAGCTCAGGAGAACAGAGGATGCTTTGAACTGCCAAGCAGAGGGTGATTTGAAGTGAGAGAAAAAGAGAGGTACTGCTAGAAGCTGGGAGTGAAAGATGGCATGCACAGAAGTCGCCTGGTTTCTCCGGTTGGGAATATAAATGGGTCCTATAACTCCTGCAGCAGGGTTTCATGTGCTGAGTCTACTGTACCATAGTAAATGGGAACTAGAGGAAAACTGGCTAATCGATAAATCTATTAGCTTCATGCTGTAGTTTGCGGTGAACTTTTTTGGATCCATATCTCCAATAGTGACATACTGTACTCTCAGCCACATTAACGCTGGAGGAGACGGAGCGGGAGAAATGCATCCAAGGCAAGGCAACCTGTCCCTGTCATCCATAATGAAATGCAAGTGGTACCTCATCAAACAGCTAGCTCACCCTCTCTCTATGTGCCGCACAATTCCACCTTACTCTTCAGAGCTCCACTGAGTAATAGATTACTCTGCCACCTGCAATGACAAATTAAACAGTGCTCAGAGTTTGAACGTGCCACATAATCACAGTGTAGACGGGGGGGATTAAGAACAAGGGTGAGGCTCTTTGCTTGGCCACTGTAATGTATCAACTCTATCTCCTGCAAAATCTCATAACTGCAGAGCCACAGTGATGCTGCACCACACTCCTGAAGTTTTTTTTAACTTGCGCATTTGAATCGAGATTTATGTGGGAACAATACTGTGTGACAGATTTAGTGTTATTCATTGTTACTCTGCTCCCATTTCACCAGCCCATGCTCCAACATTACCAGTGGTTTTGTCTGTGAAATTATTCGCAAAATTCTTTAGGTGATCTGTTTTATTTTTGTTATTGTACTCTGATTATGATCGGTTGAAAGGGGGTTCACTATGTTCTGTGTGTGTGTGTGTGTGTAGCATTTTTCTTGTTGTGGTTCTGCCTGTCAATGGGTAGATCAAGTGCATTATTAGGTGTAATGGAGACAGCTTTGCATCATTGAACTCTCTTAGCAGTGAGAGTGTGTGTACTGTTAAGTTGAATCAGAGTAAATAGAAAAAAGTTGTGCAGTACAGTAAATGACAATGTGTCAAATTTGTACACTCAGTGGTGTGTACGTGCCGCCATAGGTAGATCGTAAGGTAAACCATAACAGGGAAGTCTTACATTAATCTTTTGTCAGTTGTTTGGTATGAACGTGATGCCTTGTCTTTATTTATGTCACCTTGTACTCACCTGAAAAGGTGCAAGGTTCCAAGTTCACTTGAATAAAAGGTGTCAGTTTGCTGAAGCTGTGCCTTTATGTTGTTATTGTTATGTTCACTCCAGTTTGTGTGTTTTGGTTAGTTTGTGCCTTTGTTCCGATTATATTGTTTGTGAATGACACATCTTTGTAGGTAACTTCTCTTTACTAACATCCTTTTTTCCCCTCTTCAGTTCTACAAAGTTTTTTAATGTTTTTCATTTTTTTCTTTTCATCCTGAATTTTAGTGTTTTGGTGCCAAACATCAAACATTGTTGGTGCCTGGTTGCATAGTTATAGAACAAGACAGATATTTTTCCTGGCAATAAAAAGGAGATTTAAAAGCTCCTTACACTTATTAGGTTGTCAGAAACACAACATGAATGCTAATATTGTTCTGTCTGTCAAACGTGTAAATATGCAATGTGATGTAGGTAACAAGTTGACATATAAACCTAAAAGCTAATAATATATCACGGCTGTATCTACAGTTTGTTTCTGCTGCTTACAGGTTTCACTATATTAATCTGTGCATGTGTATTAATGTGACATTCAAGAGCAATGCAGCATACAAAAGGTTGTTTATAGGGAGACTTTGTCTTCAGGGAAGGGGACAGATAAAGAATCATTTGCCTTACCATTGAATTAATTGCAAAATATTAATTCAAAACAAAATACTTTCCTGTTCTCCCTTATGACATTGTTTCAATTAAGCTGTATTTCCATTTTTTATTTTTCCACCTATGAATTATGCAGTATGTTATCTGTATTGCGTTTTAGTATTAGCCCACTCAGTTTTGCATATTGTAACAGCCTTCTACTAATACTTTGGGTTTACAGGAGTAGGAATGAACAGGGGCTTTTGCTCTTGTGTTACATTTCATTCAGTCACGCCTCATTACTTAAAGATTCATGGCCTGTGGACAGAGAGCCTTACTGTATGAGAGGGCAGCTTTACAGTTCATCTCTCCAAAATAGTAATTGATCAAACATGGGTCTGTCTACACTGCGTCTACATAATGTACAGTGAGGAACAAAAGTATTTGAACACCCTGCAATTTTGCAAGTTCCTCCACTTAGAAATAATGGAGGGGCCTGAAATTCACATTGTAGGTGCATTCCCACTCTGAGAGACAGAATAAAAAATAAAATTCCAGGAAATCACATTGTATGATTTTTAAAGAATTTATTTGTCTTGCACTGCTGAACATAAGTATTTCAACACCTGAGAAAATCAGTGTTAATATTTGGTACAGAAATCTTTGTTTGCAATTACAGAGGTCAAACGTTTCCTGTAGTTCTTGACCAGGTTTGCACACACTGCAACAGGGATTTTGGCCCACTCCTCCACACAGATCTCCTCTAGATCAGTCAGGTTTCGGGGCTGTCTCTGAGCAACGCAGAGTTTAAGCTCCCTCCAAAGATGTCCTATTGGATTGAGGTCTGGAGACTGGCTAGGCCACTCCAGGACCTTGTTATGCTTCTTACGGAGCCACTCCTTGGTTATCCTGGCTGTGTGCTTCGGGTCGTTGTCATGTTGGAAGACCCAGC